>JASDQU010685007.1:0-23887 GCA_032191745.1 Picea mariana | reverse complement strand
GGATTTATCATTTCACTAACTAATACATTTTTATTTGAAGAAGAGGAGGGTGATAGTCAGGACCCACCAACACAAATAGTCGAAAGAAAAATAGATGGCATTGAGACTATTGTTAGTACAATAGAATAGAATAAGAAGAGATGAAGAGTGGTGAATGAAATAAGTACTCATTCTCCCAATGTTTCACAGAAAAAAATCCCACCCAAGAAAATATTTTAGTGAGTAACATCAAGACAAAATAAATCTTCAATTAATAATTTTGATGATGGAGGTGACAAAAACCCTCCAAAGGGAGGGTTGGAGCGGTCTCATAAACTCCAAGTTAAAAGAAAAAAAAAAAATTCCCAACAAGAGGTAGAACAACACGTACTCGAGAACAAGATTATCCTTGAAGATATGGACCTGGATGTGGACATCGAGAATACACAATCATGATGAACAAGGATTACAAAAAAGTAAGGAAGTTGTAGTCAAAATTTCAATTCAATAGGAAGTATTTTTAGAGGAATAATCCTTCAGTGTTGAGAATGTCTTATTTGATAAAAGTTCCAAAAAAAATATTTTTTAAATATTTAATTCAAAAAATAAAAGAATCCAGGAAAAATCTAGTTTAGAGTTATATCTCAGTGGTGTACCCCCTTCAAGAATTTCTAGAATTCATAGAGCTACGAGAGATTCTTTATAAATTTCAGTTGATGATATGGAAGCCACAAATACCACTCTTAAAGAAAGGGTTAAGGAATTAGATTCTACTCTAATGTCACCCCCTATATTTGCTACTCCAATTTCATCAGTCCAAACTTGGAAAATCTTTGATAAAACCTGATAATCAAGTTTAAGGTTGAAAGGAACATCGAATATACTTGTTGTAGTTAGGCGCTATATTGGAGAAAACATAAAGAAGAGAATGTCTCTCATTTTAGAGACATGGGATTTAGCAAGTTGTTTTATCTCTTTGGGTTCCAAGATTCAAAATTTCAGAGAATACCTATAGTTTGACCTAAAAAATGATGAAGGTTTTTATAAATATGTTGTAATTACATTTGTTCTGAAAATTTCTAGTATGACCAAGCTCAAGAGAAAAGAAAAAGATTTTCCATCCCCGACACCTGTCAAACAATTAAAATCACGTTAGATAAATATAATTAAAACCTTAAAGGAGCTATTAGATGATCTTGATGTTCTAAGTGTTAAAAAGAGTGAATATTATTTGAAGTTGGTCAATTTAGACCTTGTAGGAACTACTGGTGAAGTAAAAGATCCTAAATTGATTTCAAACTTTGTTCTCATGAAAAAGCAACAATTTGAAGAGCATGTGGAAATATTAAAGGGCATATCAATGAAGAAGTTCAACAACATGACTGAGTATACAGAGTAGGAAATTGAAATTTGGCTTGTAGAATATGTAAACAAAAATAAAGACATTAAAGTTACATTACAACAACTTTCAATTGATCTTAGAGAATTTGAAAATACATTATTTGACATAAGAGTTAGACAAGAGATAACCATTGCTCCTATGCATGAATACATTGAGAATTGGTTAAAGTTAGCTTTAATCAAAATTACTAAAGAGGATCAAATGGATGTGGTTGGTACCAGTCGTGAAACTGCCACCAAAGAGAATATAGAGAAACATCAACCACAAAATGATCAAGAGATTCCATCATAGTGAGTAATACAGATCACATTCTTCCCAATTTTTCTTCTCTTCCTTTTCAGAAGTCATCCATATTTGTTTTATCTATCCCAAGAAAAACATAACTGATTTTTTAATCTTTCTCTTTTGTCTTCCTTTCAGGTCCTACCCTATTCCTATCTCTTATCTTTATTTTATGGTCCACAGATGCATGATTCGATTCCATATTTGGACGAATTCACTTTAATTTTTAATACTATCAAAGACTATTATTTTTTGAAAACATCCCAGAGAAATACTTCGGGTATGAACTTTAATAATATCTTTTGAACTCTGAGTTTTGAGCATTGGATATTGAATTTTTCCTCTTGTATTCTATTCGGTTTTCAATGAAAATACTTTTTTAAATTTATCTAATATGTGGGCCTTTATCTTCTCTTCTTTGAATGTGATCGAAAATATTTTAATTCTGTGATGGATGCGAGATTTGTATTACGATTTTTGTAATTATTATTTCTGTATAATATTACTAAAAATATTATATTTTATGAGTGAATATCTGTGGTCCCTTTCTCAGGAATTACTTGATGTAGGTATTTTATTTTTAGTCAACGACATTTTAAATTTATTTTATTCATAAAGATTTGGAGTTTGCTATCTAGAATTTTTATTTTTTTTTAAATAATTTTCTAAAGATATTTAAAGATAAATCTTTGAAGAATATAAAGAGGAGTATCACCTCTATAAAAACGGAGGGGGGTCTATAATCCTCTTGAGGTTATTTTTTCAATCTTAATAAATTCAAACATCAACAATCACTAAATGAATCTTCTCTTTTATCACTTTCTTCTTTTGATGATTGTTGTTTTGAGTGTTTAGAGTATGACTCAGGTGCCTCGGTGTTAGGGTAGGTGAATTTTATTTCCTTTGTCCATATGAAATTCATCAGAGGGAATTCTTTGGTCCTTGGGAGGAGAATGGGCTATGGAAGTACCCGGTGTAACAAATGGTGTTGTATGAGGAGGTGGAGGGGGGTTGACAGGCCATTGTGTGATATCATAAGTTTGATTTATTGGGTTATTATCACAACCATCATTAATCATTGGTTAAACATGAGGTTCAAAAAAGTCCATGATACTGGGATGTGGTTGTAAAGGTGCAATAGGAGGAGTTGGGGGTTGAGGTAAGGCAGAATAGAAAATTAACTAATTTGCACTAGTTGATTAAATTCATCTAAATCGACATCAAAATGGATAGAAAATATCATCCTCTTGTTCCTCCCTTGCTGCCAAAATACATTTGGCATCCTACCTCTTCTCCCTTTGTTTCTTCTATTCGCCCCTCTGTTACTCCCTTTGCTAAAAAATCTCTTCTATTTCCATTTGACATTTCAATTAGTCAATAATAAATTCTTCAAGTATAATACAACATAGACTGAATAAACATTTATAGAAATATTTGTTAAATATCACTTAGTAAGGCTTTGTATGCAACATCACAGATCAAGTATGCAGGGAATAAATGAAGAGGGGATAATGCATAAGAAGGGAAGAAAACCAAAATACATTCAACACCAACAATTTTTCCTTAAATTTTTCTTTTATCCAATCTGAAGCTTTAATATTATATATACCTCTTCCACACACACACACACACATATTATTAAACATGAATAGGGATTGATGAAAAAAAAATGAAAATGAAAAATGAAAAAAATGAATGACCTGGGTAGCTTCTTTGTCATTTAATACATTTATATCAGCTTCTTTACTTTGTCATGACCTTGTATTAAATAATAGGGGGAGCATATTCATGGAAAATGGTAAATAATGGAAGAACAATTCATGTGAAATCATTTAGGACTTCAAACTTCATCCATTACTTCTAATGTATGTCCATTACCCAATAATAACCCAAAAAATGTCAACCAAGAACTTATAACAACTGGCATTTGATATTCTTTATAACATACTCAACACCATTGGTAAAATCATTGCAATCTACAACCATAGAATAACTAAGCCAATATCATTTAAACGCATCAGCCCTCACATTTCTTTCAAAATGATATATCACTCAACTAAAAATTGCAATTATAACTTATTTCACTTGTAACACTTTCCAACACTTGAAATGTCAAATATCACATTTCTTTTTAAATACACAATCAACCTTTGATAGAATGGAATGAATCATCGAGACTCCACATGGACAAAAGGATGTGGATAGGTCTAGAATAACCCAAGTAAGTATTATTTATATAAACCATTCCAACAATGAAACATATATGAGATGGAAATAAGGGTAAGAAACAGTCTAAGATTAGAAACCCAACCTTTAAATTAATCCAACTAATGCCAGAAAACCTAGGTGAGATTTAATTCATGATTTCCATAAAATGAATCCACCAAACAAGAGAGGATGTCATTACTTTCAAATTCAATTTTTAACTCTTTTAAATAGAGGTGAACTATTTAGTTTGAAAAATGACTAAACAGAAAGAGCTGAGATGTGAGATTTGGAATTTATATGACTAGATCCATATTATTCATGCTCTCCAAGTGATTCCAAATAAAACCCAGGTTGCATTCATCCATATAATTTTGGTCATCACTCCGAGTTTATGCAGAGCTCATTTTCCATTTGGGTCAGAACAAAAAATTATGGAAAGTGATAAAATGAATGAGAGACAACAATCATGCAAAAAAAAAAAAAAACATCTTCAACCTCTCTTCTATAACATTTTTCAACAAAAATGTTCAACTAGAATAACTTCTTTGACCATAAAAAAATATTTGTATATGAGTGGAGAATAAGGGAGGAGAAACTACACACACTAAACCATTTACAGAGCCGAACTAAACCGTTTAATAACAAATACACTTCATTGTCGTATTCAACTTTGTATGTGCACATACCTTTTAGGAAATATCCAAGTCTTATATCAACTCGTGTCCAAGTGGTTGCACCAATTTCACGGTTCCACAATGAACATGGTGTCTTCTGGAGCCAAAGAAATGTTCTCTCCATAGTCCAAACCAAAACATCAAATGACGAGAACCCTAGAGACATCCAAAGTGGTAAAGTGTGGGTATGGTGGCATTAATTCCCATGTCATTTCAAATTGAATACATGGATAACATAGTGACCATCTAAAATCCCATACACCACCACTACCATATCAAACTTGATATAAAAAAACATGACATGTCATCATCAATTGAAACCTTATAATGTCCATTACCCAAAAAATATATGATACGTGTTGATTAATAACCACCATAAACATCAACCAAACCTTAATTACTAGCATATTAAATATTTGCATCAAGGAGTCTATTCATATACGTTTTAATTCATCGAGGAGAAATAAACAATTCAAAGCCAAACCGACCAACAACATATGCTAAGTTTGAAAACCCCATATACCATATACTTTTCCATATATCAACCACTTTCTTGTTAATTCTTCCATAAACTATATACCATGCATACTTCATATGAACTATTGATACAATGACCATATACTCATTTTGTAATGTAGCTAATCAAATATCACTTATAACATCTATGTTTTTTGAAATTGCAACCTAGCACAATTTAATATGCATATACTTATACAAACAAGTACTTTGTATGAGTATTAAAACCATGTTCGAAACATATATCTCTTTTTAATACCACATGATGAAGGTATAACCATTCAAGAACCATTGAGCTAAAGTTATTATATAATACTTGACTTTTGATACCAATCTTGAAGTGATTCCTACAATGTAAACCAATACTAGGCCATTATGCTAAGAGAGAGAATGTCATACAAGGAATTTATCATTTCAATGCTTTCTCCTAGGGGACCCCACCTATTATAGTTACATATATTTTTAAATAATTTATGCACTTCACAATTCTTTGCGAGCTCTTGTAGTAGGTGACAAATCACGAGTCAACATGTACCTTGTGTAATCTTGGCACTTGGTGTAGATCAATGTAATACCACGTCACATATGGAATTTTTCAATTCTTCCATCTTATTTTCCATGTGTTCCCGAGTTTCATTCATCCTTCTTTCCATTTCATACCTATTTTCATCCATATTATTTTCCATATGTACACTCTTTTCATTCATCTTCCTTTTCATATGTTCCCGATTTTCATTCATTGTCTTTTCCACCTTTTCAATTTGGTGAAAAATTTCATCTTTTTCTTCATGAGTCATGGTTGAATTTTATGGAGATTTATTTGGTGAAATAAATTTTGGAGGAACATTTTTTGACATATGGGAAAATAATAAATCATCTCTTTTTCCTCCTTTTCCCAAATTTTGAATCACCAAGAATAGATCTTCTAATTAAAAGTTATGCCAATTATAAGTTACATACCTTTCAAACCCTAGTTTGGAGTATGTTTGGATGACTAAACTTTGTCCTAATATATATATGAACTTTGAACCCTTATGAGTCTAAACTTCTGACCTGTAGTACTATGATATGACTTCTTAGACTTTTGAAAATTTCACAGTCTGAACCTTCACTAACAAAAAGTTATAGCAAAAATACCAAACTATCTTGTTTAAGATTGATTTCAGGATTAGTAACAACTCCAACTTCCACAAGATATATCTCACAATTTATAATGATTGAAAATATAAAAAAAAAATCCACGTGTATTTTTGTATGTCTTCTTAGGATTGTGAAAAATTCAAAGTTTGAAACTTCACTAAAAAAAATTTATAGCGAAAATAAAAGGATGAATCATTTAATACTATTTTTAGGACTAGTCACAAACCCTAACTTAGATAAAATATATCTCCAAAACTATAAATCCCTAGAACCTAAAATTTGAAAAAAAATGTACTTCGTTATTTCTCCTTAATCTCCAAAAAAAAACCTCTCTAAAACTTCCCAGAAAAAAGTTATAGCGAAAATTACAAGATGAATTGTTTAAACTAATTTTTGGATGAGTTAAAAACCCTATCTTCCATAGGCTATATCTTTGAAAGTATAACGAAACTGAACTAGAAATTTTTACCAACCATATTATGATATGTCTCCTAAGTAACCTCTAAATTTCACTGTATGAAGTGTCCCAAAAACAATTTATAGCCAAAATTCCAAGATGTCTCGTTTGAAGCAAAAAACCCTTGGATCGATGCTATGATACCAAATATTATGAACCAATGCCTTGAGAATGATAAAAAATAATGAATAATAGTCCACATCAAGGGAAAAACCTCCTTTTACAATACATTCAATGTACAAGATGAGATGAGATGATCCTAAGACTAGGTCTCCTTGGTATATATAGGAGACAATGGTACAATTATAATGAAGGGGTGCAATGAAGGGTTCTAGCCTAAAGACAAATATAACACTATAAATGTAACAATTCAATATCTAGGGCTTAATAAGGGGTTTTATACTTAACATGGGGATTTTTCTAGGGATTAACACATCATTTGTAACTAGAGGCTTATACCAATGATTAAGTTCGTAAAGTGGTATACACTTGCAAAACATTTGTAATCCCTAAACACATAGCCACCTTTATTTCTTCTATTGTTTTCTTATGTTATATATTTACCTTTAACAACCATCAACTCAATCATAAAGTGGTTTCCTTCATATTCACTTAGATATATATTTAGGGTTTCCACAATATTGAAATAAATGGAGATGCATTGAATTTGAGTTAGATATAATGTAAGGTCAATAATGTCCAATGAATGACCATAAATAGTTCAAAGAGACATAAAATCATACTAGGATGTACAATATATAAGACATGATCATAATTTGGTGAAATAAATGATTGGTCTTTCTCTAACATGGTTAATATAATAAATGTATGTTTATCAAAGAAAAGTGATATATGATCCCATGTATCAACCTAGTTTTATGATTCACACACATCCCATTCACCATCGCTACATGGGGGACACAAGAACACAATTTTTCTCATCCACATTTCAAACACAGGTTTTTTGGAGCTTTAAACTAAATCAAAATTGTGGGTCCCATGCACACTATTACATTAGTATGCATGTAAATGATTCACTTCAACCACCTCCCAAAAATATTTGCGCATGTATTTTCCTTGATGATTCCTCTCACACTCTTATTCCCTATAACATTATTGAAATACATCACTTGAATATAGATTTTGCATCTCAAATAGTGGAATTTTTACTTAACTTTAACTTCTCACTACATCGGGATATTTTTACACATGCTCCACCTTCTTCATGTTTTCCTTTCCCATGGATAGCCTTAAAATAGTTCCGCATATGCACCTTCTATTTTTTGTGCAATGACCATAGCCATTGAAATATGTGGGTGTTTTTGCATTGACTAGCACAATTGTCAAACCAAATCCAATGTCTCTCTATCTATGTAGTTTTCTCCTTTAGTTGATCATAGGAAAAGTGGAAGAAATGGTGCACATAATGGAAAATCACCTATAATCACTTACATATAAGCGATACAACTTAAATATCATCAATTTATATTTTCTTTTATCTATACCATGCATATATATTATATGGACCATTAAGGAAAAATGATATAAATAATAATATTAAATTTTATTCTCATTTTGGGGTTGGAAGGTTTAGTTATTGACAAAATCGACCATTGAAAGTATAGTATTGAGGGAAACATATCTATTCAAATTATTCACTACTCATCTAAGCATTGAACCACATGGAGATGTTGAACACATTGTTGGGCATTTTCCAAGAATTATTAAATGAAATTACATACTTTTACCTATTGGCACAAATATAACTCAACATAAGTTGTATTACAACAAAATTGAAGTTTAAAGAAAATAAATTCTAAGTTAGAGAAAGTTATCAACTTGGGATGTCACCACTTTTAAAATTTTGCTTTCTTTCCCTCTATCTATTTTATAAGTGACATATTTAAAGATCTGCACACCAACCTCTATCCTCATAAATTCATGACCTTCACTCTCATGAATGAAATGTCTCAATAATTCCATCCCATCACACCTAAGGCATTCCCTAGCTAAACAAGTTTGTTCATAATATGTTTTTTTCTATGGCATATTACACAATGCTATAAATAAAGTCTATTGGTGAAGTTGGTGGTATTATCAATCAGCATTAGTGCAATGGTTAGAATTCAAAACATGATGAATTTATACATATGTGTCATAATAAAAACCAAATTATACGTGGACTCTACAACAACATGTGTTATGGAGTGTGCTTATTCTAACATACCAAGGATTGCATTTCTCAAAAGATATTTGGCCCAATTTCAAATCCTTGTTCTCGTGATTCTTGAATATCTCAAATAGTTTTGTTTTTGTTGTGTCATGAAAGTATTTAATGTGGGGTTCATAGTACCTAGAACCCTTTATCAATTTTAATACACCCTTTTTGTTTTGAATAAGGCCCCATTTGATCATGCCAAAATTTATGCACTAGTCCTTTCATTACTTCAATTGACTTCATGTTGGAATGAGACAACCTACCAATGAAGGTCCAAAATTCTATTTGTCTATTTATGTCAACATGTCATCTTCTAATCGAATAATTTTAAAGGGTTTTGTCATTCACTTTAACAAACTTAGATGTTTTCTTGAGGAAACAATGATTTCTTGTGTTCCTATTTACTATTGTTTGTGACAACACACAATTGGTTTCATTACAATATTTTGAAGATTTTTCTTACCAATTTGATGCAGGAGCATCATCCTCATCATTTAATGAGGCTTTTTGGAAAATGACTCAACATCCAACTCAACACACTTTAAATGGTTTGGATCCCAAGGAGGGAATGTCAATTTAATTTTTAGGCCTTTGTAATTAAAGATCCCATGAGATCTTCCAGATAGAGCCATTGTATATGCTCTAGGATGTTGTCATTGTCTTTAATTCCTGTAGGATTGTACATAATTTGAGTGTCGACTCATATCTAAGATTGTAAATGTTCATTTATTATAATAATCTTAGTGGTAGGATGATTTTAGTTGTGATATGAAAGCACTAGAATAGTCTGGAGGGAAGGCTCAAAAATTGCCTTCATGTATAAATCAATGTAATCTAATCCCAAAGGAGGTCACTGAAGGTTGTTGAAACTTTTGTTAATTGTTGTGGAAGAAATATAGAAGAAGAGAATTACTTTCAAAATTAAGAGACTATGAACTTGCTCATTTTTTTGAAACAGAATAGATGTTGTGTCATTATCTCTGTGTATGAATGCTTACCCAAATGTTTTTTTGATTGAGTTCTTAATATTGTTATAATTTTCAATTGTTTATCTTTGAGAATCACAGTGCAAAGGAGTGCATAATGCCAATGCAAGGAGTGTGGAGGAAGAACTATATATAGGTTCAAAAGATTAAAAGAGATAGTGTAGGTTTGCATATAGCAAGCGCAAGGCGTGCGCCTACACTCAGAGAAGTGTAAAGGGTCAAGGGCAGATCAGTGCAAGGAGTGCATATATCTAACAATTCGTTAAGTGTTGATAAATCTTAGGAGAGTTAACGCAAAAAGTGCATCGACCCATATAGTTATAAGGTTCTAAGCTCAAGAGAGAAGCGCAAAGTGTGTGCCATATTTCAATTCATTCATGTGAAAAAGATCAAGAGGAATAGTGAGTGTACGTTCCCAGGGGGCGAATCAAGAAGAGGTGAAATCCCTTTGTTTTAGGGTTGAATGAGAGAGATCAATTTGGGAGAAGTCGAAATCCTTACAGTTGTTGGATAGGGAGAAGGAGAAAATTTGTTAAGTACTAAGTCCTTCACACTTCACTGCACTGACAATTTTTAAGTTGTTCGTAGCAAGGTAGGCCCAAATCTTCGAAGTCCTGGAGTGAATCTCCACCATATATTTGTGGGTGAGTGCGAACCATTAGATCCCCGAGTGATTTGGTGATTTGACACTCTGGGGAAGTTTGGTCCTTGTTGTGTTAGGTGAAGAATCTCTTGAACCTTCGAAGTCCCAGATAAAGTCTAGATCATTGATCTAGTCAAGGAGTGTGAACCATTGATCCTTGGACTCTTTGTGAGTTCGATGGTTCGACTGTTCAGGGAAAGTTCATTGATTATTTTTGGAGCAGAGGAAAATGCCAAAGCTCGAAGTCTTGGACTATCAAATAGCCCTTTCACGAGATGCTCAACCACAAGTTGTGGTCGCATGCACGGGTTTCCTAGACCAAAGGAACCCTCACGAATTCAAATTTTTTGTCTGTGTATTGTGAAACTTGTGGGTAAGTTAAGTTTAGGGGTCGGTGGGTTCCCGAGAGACACTCTAACTCCTATTTAGTTTTATTCTATACCAAGAGGTTGCATATGCCCATAGGATGGCATTTGCATCATGTGGTATCAGAGAAGGAAAATGATCTGTCTGCAGGAAGAGTATATAAGAAAGCATGTCACTGAGGAGATGCATTGTTTTGGTGGGAAATCCCCCTATGGACTAGCATTTAGGGTTATATCATGCATGCAAATGAGACCGAAAGAATCCTACTTTCTACCATCGTCCCAGACATAATCCCCATTTCTTTTAAGCAAATACATGGTTGTACGAACATACCTTGTTTCAGGTGTTTGATGTCGATCCTTATTCACGCTTGATCGCTTGTTGGCATCTCTCCTCCCAAGGCTGACCTGCATACAAAACAAGCAACAAACTAATGCATTTTACCTACAGATTAATGGGTTAGAGATTCAAACATATATTCAATAAACTATGAAGAACTCATATAGTGGGACGGGAAAAGCATTTCTTTATTATTAACTTTAATGAATCAACTTACAATGTCGAGACCGACCACCGCTCCACGAACCTGATCCTGGGCTCCTCTTCAAATGTCCTCTAACTTCTTTGCTCTATATCTCTCTTTGCACAAGGATGGCTAAAGGGTTGGGACAATGGGAATGTGTAATTGAGTAGAGTTTCTTTACTATTATTTTTCCTTCTCCAAATGGGGCCCCTAACCCTTCTTTTATAGGCTAGAAGAAGTTAGGTATTTGGATGAACCCTCGGCCATGCATGGCTAGAAGGTTTAGTTAACTTACCCAAAGTTGTGTGTTCTGTCAGTAACTTTCATTTTTTCATGATTTTGTAGGTACACGTGGTCTGTTTTGGGTCAGCTAGCATGTACACACGTGCAGTAATAGAGTAGGGCACATGGGCCCTTATAAAATAGGTTTTTAAGAAGAGTTGTTCAGCAGTGATTTTGGCAAAAAAAGAATATGAGATGGCCAGATGTCAGGTAAGCATGTCTGGTGCAAATTAGGGTTATAACATATGCCCCCTAATGTATGAGGTCAAAAGAGCATCTGATGGCTGAAATATATTACCAATCTTTACTGATGTGCCGAACAGGTGAGCCCAGGGACCAGGAACTGGGAGGCGTCGTCTGCAAAATAACAAATGTCTCACTGAGGCGAGCATACCCATGCTCGGGATAAAATAGAATCATGGCTACCAATCAAATACATTGTAGATCCATGTCAAATAACTATATAAAGTGTAGCCGCGAACAATAAACAATGGAGCTACATCTCGAAATCAAAAAGATATACATATAGAGTATCCATCTTCTAGAAGTTGATATGGCCTGATGGCTGGAGATCTTCAAAGCTCGAGCAACAACTTCAAAAAAATCTTCAAAACTCGGGTGGGAGTGTAATATGAGTGTACGAATTTACTACCCAGAGGTCTTTGATGGCTCATCGGTCATGGACTAGATAATCTTGATGATCAGACTAAAGGCTTCATTGATTCCGAACAAGGACTTGATTGGACATTCAGAATGGTCGGGTATGAGGGCAAGAGACAAACTGCAAAGGGGCTGACTCAGGCTTGGTGACAAACTTCCCTTGGACAACAGCATGACAAATGATGAGACTCAGGCAGCATGGCATTGACATAAGTTTACGAGGCAGGAGGCAACGCAAACTCTCCATATGCTTGGAATAATAACCAAACGGAGGAGGACACAACTCTATGTAGTGAGAATAGCTTCCTAAAGTTGTATTACATCCCAGGGTTTGATGAACAAATGGACAGATGTGCTTTATTCAAGGGCGACTCATTATGCTGCTAATAAAGAAAATACTTTTCCCTTCCTCTTTTTGGGGTATATTTGATTTTTTTTGTCTTTTTCAATGATTTTGGAAAAAGAATAAAATAATGTTACATTACAAAGGAGGATCGAGTGTCGCAAACATACTAGTTCCAAGCACGGGGAACATAGAGATGCTTAGAGCAAAGGGACATATGTAAGAAAAGGACACTCAATAAAAATCCTCCAGGGGCCAAAGGTGTCAAGACACAGAGGCAAAGTTCTATAGGGCTTGCGTACGAGGCATGCTTCAGATGGTTAAGTTGAGAGCAACACGGAGCCGACATTAGGCCAAAGATGTGGTTATGCAAATGTGATTAATAAAACACACAATGGTAACGTCCTTCGATGTAAGTTTAATGAGCCCAGAGAAGGTAAGCTCGGTGGTTTTTCATATTTAGAGAGTCTGAAAAAACGTAAAAGGAGACTCCATGGGGGTACCTTTTTCGAAGATAGTCTAGTCAGTTCGAAAAAAGGGGTAAACTAGAACCGACAAGACGTCTATTCAAAACCATTTTAACGAGTGTGAGAAAGACAAGATCACTCGGCCATTTTTTCATTTTTAAGGAGTCTGAAAAAAGCTTAACTATGGACTCCGTCAGGAATGTTCTTCTGGACCAGCTTAACGAGTGTGAAAGAATAAGGTCACTCGACGATCTTTTCAATTTTAGGGAGTCTGAAAAGAGCTTAACTATGGACTCCATGGGGGTTCCTTTTTTGTAAATTTAGTCCCTCAGGCTCGAAAAAGGGTTAAAATGATACCTGAGAGTACTCTTCTAGAGAACTGAAGTTCCATAGAGTATACCTTTGTTCGTACAGTTGACCATTCGGACCAAAAAAGGGGTAAACTACCACCGGATAGACGTGACTTCAAATTTCAGTTTAACGAGCGTGAAAGGCCACAGGATCGCTTGACAATCTTTTCATGTTTAGAGGGTCTGAAAAGGGATTAAAAAAAGACCCATTATATATTTTGGGAGTCCCGAGGGTGAGGTCAAGAGTGAAAAGGAATCATGCAAATGAGGCTCAAACTCATAATCAGGAAAAACAACAAGGACTCTTGAGCCTACAGTGATTAGAGACAGTATGGATACCATAATGCAACCAATATCTACCTAGGGCATCCATGTTTCGTAAGCTCTACCACCAAGTCACAACACTTCTAAAGCAGCTATGATGGTTTCGTGTCACAACCTGATGGGATCGATCCTATGGAAAAGGAAAAAGACAATGAGATACAAAAGTTAGGGTAGAAACCTAACCTACATGCTCAAGTTGATCCAAAAAAATTCACAGACCATGGAAAATTACCCAAAAACCCAACAAACTGTCCCAATACCCGATCATATCCCTCCCCTGCAACTCCAGAATCACTCTAAATGGTTTTTGGTTTAAAGAAAATGATAATGGAGGCCAAAAAAGTGACAAAAAGAGGCCAAAAAGTCTATAAATAGAAGTTGGTAGCTCATTATCACCATTGCTGATTTGGAAATTGACTCTGGAGATAAAAACCCCCCTTTGTCAAAAGTGTTGATTTGGGGAGCTACAGTGGACGAAATGAACTTCTGTCTAGACCAAGTAAGTACAAACTCTCTTATCTTGCATTTTAAGTCTTTCTTTTTGCTTTAGGTTTCATTTTTTGGGGGGCATCGACCTTCAAAAGGTCGGCCCTAGGTCCACGTGGGATATCTTAGGACAGGCCGCGTGTACATTCAAGCAGAGTAAACCTTGCACGCATGTACACGTGGCTGTCATTATTATAGCCTATGTGGACCCCCTTTTTGAATGAAAAATCTTAAAAATCAAGTGTTAACCCTCCTGAACCTTGGCGTTTTGCAGGATTTATGTCCACTGGAGAGAAAGAGAGCATGAAGAGGTTAGTGAGTTGGTCGGGGAAGACCCCAATGTTGTGGTTGCCTTGATGCAATGTGGGTTACTCAAGTTCTTCTTATGTCCTTTTATGCAGGAACAACCTAGGCTAGTGAATGCCTTGGTTGACTACTGGCATCTGGATGCAGAGGCATTCATGTTAGAGGGGCAATCACTGGTGCCCACAACCAAGGACATTTATTTTTTGATTGGCATCTCTCGGAGAGGGGAACGAGTCAACTTCTGGACTTTTCCTTCGGGGCTGCATAACATAGAGGAATTGATAGGTCTTTACTGTGAGGCTGATACAGACCACTCGAGCTCACAAGTGCCCATAAGGAAGATTACTGACTTATCGCTACAGGTGATAGTGTTGCTTATTGGGTGAATCACTGGTTCTGTGGCTCTACATCAGGCATCCTGTTCATAGATGAACTGTGCAGTCCAGTGCTTAAATGCAAAAATAATTGATTGGAGTACAACATTGCTTGAGTGTATGAAGAGGCAGTTGACAGATTTCCATTTGCGGACATAGAGGAACTTTGGGTTCGGGGCCATTCTGTGCTCGTTCTTCTTTGAGAGAGTTCCAAGCTTTAGTCCTCGAGTAGTGGTACAAGGACATCAGGCCTCTCTTCCTACTATGTGTAGATGGGCAGTATTGCTGCCACGATAGGGTGGTGGAAGGACTAATGAGTCCTTTGATGATGATTTCTTCACCTGGCTATCGCGGCAGATCCCAGTTATCGAGGATTACCCTTATGCAGGGATTGATTTTTCGAGGGATCCTGAGATACCCATACCTCCTGGTGAAGAGCGAGGAGAGATGGGTAAGTCTCCATCATCGTTTTTTTTTTTTTTTATTAAACATATGTGATTTTTTTGTTGTTTTTGTTATATATATCATTTTTTTTTTATACCAGAGTATTTGACGGATATGTGTTCGTTGTGTGCATATGTGGGACCAATGTGACCAGCTGACTATGTGAGGAACAGGCGTCGTCCTCGACCAGGGGCCGCACCTGCCGCTACAGGGGGACCAGTAGTAGCAGGAGACCTTCCAGTTGGGGAGGCTGAGAGGGTATTGAGACGAGTCGAGCGGAACTTTATTGCACTTACTCACACGGTCCCTATGGCAAAGATCGAGGACCTACCACCATCTATGCAGCCTCATGTAGTGGGGGCAACACGAACGTGGGTCCGGTTGTTTCAGAGTTTAGCCAATGTTGTGGATCAATATAACAGGGCCCATAGGCCTTAACCTTAGTTAGACATTTCACGTGCCACAAGCACTACTTGTATATATTTTTTAAGGGCATAATCCCCGTGACTTGTTACTAGTCCTATTTTTGAGGCGCTTGCATCCATCTATGTACTCTGGTTACTTATGATATTATATATGGATTTTTATGGTTTTTCATGGCTTATGGATCATTTTTGAAAAAAATGTACTTACATGTTTATGTGTATGTCTTTTCATATGTGTGCAATATGCCAATCTAAAATTTGATTAGCTAGAGTATCTGTAATTTGATTTAATCTCCTAGGAACATGAAAATATGTAATATAATCAAATTTTCATTCTAAGAGATGTACCCTAAGGAATCGTCGGTGTAAAGTCGGATCATGAACATGGTAGATTCTATTTAACTGAGAAACAACTAGCTGAGCATCGAGGTAGACCCAGAGATGAGAGATACCAAATGACAAGGCGTCACGAAGCAACTCAATAACTACACTATACTCAGTGACATTATTTGTGGTGTCACCTAAGCATATACCTTTGAAAGATAATAACTGGCCTCGAGGTGTAAAAATTACCCAAGTTGCGAAGGCAAGCCTCCAAGTGTGTTGGCTAGCACCATCTGCGTACCCAATGAACATCTCAGATTCACTTGACATCTTCCACAGTGACGAAAGATAACATCAACGACATGTCCATAACACTAAAAGAAACTACAAAGTAATAGTACAAAGACTATACATATGTTACAAAAAGTTACCCATGGTCACCTGCCTATGAGTAATACTTCTTGAGGTAAAGCCCATTTCTAGGCATTCCCAAAGCATTCCCTTCAAATTCAACCAGACGATAAGTGCCCTTTTTTAAAACCTCTTTTATGATGAAAGGTCCAGACCACATGGGTTTGAATTTTCCTACCCCCAGGGGGTCCCTATCTTGGTCATAGACCAGGACAAGGTCGCCTTCAGAGAAAATCTAAGGACGAACGGACCTATCATACTGAAACTTGACCTTATGTTTGTGAGCCTCATTGGCCAGGGCCGCATCGCGGCGATGTTCATTGAGCTGCTCAAGGTATACTAACCGTTCTTCAAGTGGAGAAGTGTCTGGCAATAATTGTACTCCCAACTTTAGGGACGGGATCTGATATTCGATAGCCAAGACTGCTTCTAGCCTGTATACAAGTTGAAAAGGTGAGAAACTAGTTGCAGTCTTAACAGATGTTCAGTAGGCCCATAATGCCAAGTATAACATCAAATGCCAATTTGACTTGGATGAGTTGATTGTTCATTGTAGGATGGTCTTAAGAGTTTTGTTTACAGCTTCCACCTGACCACTTTCTTGGGGGTAGTAGGGTGATGAATGTTCCTACCGTAACCCAAGATTTGACATTAACTCGGTCATCATATGGTTTTGAAAGTGACTGCCATGGTCAGTGACAATCTCCCTTGGGACGTCAAACCTTGCTATTATCTGGCTGAATAAAAAGAGAGTTGCAGTCTCTCTATCATCTTTAAACATTGGCATAGCTTCGACCCACTTTGTGAAGTGCTCTACGGCTACGATGATGTAACGATGCCCCCTTGCTGAAGGAGGGTTGTATGTAGTATAATCAATCCCCCACTTGGTGAAGGGACCAAATGTGATGACAGGAAACATGGGAGCGAGATGTGCCCTCATCTTCCGAGAGAATATTTGGCACGGGTGGCACTTCTTGACCGATTCGATACAATATTTGATAAGTGTCGGCCAGAAGTAACCTGCTCATAGAATCTTTTGGTTTTTTTCCAACCTAGACAAATGGCCGCCACAAGCTCCGGTATGGCAATCGTTAAGCACGATAACTGCTTCTTTGTGAGTGAGACATCGACGTAGGATGTAGTTTACACCTCTCCGATACAATGTATCATCGAGTATGAGATAATTCTTAGCCTAATGGCGTATGCATCGACGCTCATCACGAGAAGCAGAGGTGGGTCACTTCAAAGTCTAGAGATAGATAAGTATATCTCCATACCAGGGATCCAAAGAGGCGATCAGAAACATATCTCCTCTGATAGGCAACTCTTCGGGCACAAGATCACCTAACTCAAGCAGAAGTTCCGAAATAAATTCTGCGAAGACCAGTAACCTTTTGGATTTCACTGAAACAATATCCAAGTCAAACTCCTGGAGTATGACTATCCATCTACTGATCTTTCCACCTATTACCCGTCGTGTCAACATGTACTGAAATGGATTCATGACAGCAATGACGGTGGTCTTGCAAAACAAAACATAATGATGGAACCGTTGAACAGCATGGATTGTTGCCAACGCAAGTTTTTCGATATGAGAATAATTGAGTTCTGGTCCTACGAGGCCTCAACTTAGGTAATAGATGACATTTTTTGAGAACAAGTCATCTTCTTGAACTAAGACCATGCCAATGGTTGACTCTGCTGTAGCCAGATATAATAAGAAATCCTTGTTATAGTTAGGTGGTCGGAGCAGAGGGGTAGTTGTGAGTGCATGTTTCAATGCAGCGAAAGAGCGTTGAGTGGAATCGTCCCAATAAAAAGGAACGTATTTCTTAAGTAAGCACATAAAGCCCTTGGTGATCTTGACATAGTTAGTGATGAAGCGTCTTAAAAAATTCGCCTTGCCCCGTATACTCTAAAGTTGAAGGATTGTGCATGGGGGGGGAAACTGAATTATTGCCTCAACCTTGAGAGGATCGACCATGATCCCTGTTGTTGACACTATGAAACCTAACAAATGTCCTGATGTTACGCAAAATATGCACTTGTTTGGATTCAAGTGAATCTGGAAGTAGCAACAACGCTCAAAGATAAGTCAGAGGTGTGTGGGATGATCCGTTCTCTTGCGATATCGAGATGCTAAATCATCTAAATAGGCCTCGACTATATGCTTGAGGTCATGGAAAGAAAAATACATGGCCCACTAAAAGGTAGCTCCAGCATTTTTGAGACCAAAAGGCATCTTACGATACGCGAATGTGCCCCATGGATAGATGAATGTTGTTTTGTGCTAGTCTTCGGGTTTGATTTGTATTTTGTTATATCCCGAAAAACCATCCATGAAAGAGAAGGCCTCGTAACCCACACATTAATCAATTATCTGATCGATGAATGGTGTGGTAAAATTATTTTTGGGACAGGCCTTGTTCAAATCACGAAAGTCTATACATACACGAATTGTGCCTTGTTTTTTATTGACCAGCACTGGGTTTGACACCCATTGGGTCAAATGGATAGGATAGATAAAACCGGCTTTTAGCAGTTTCTCAACCTCAACCTTAATGGCTGCTTCTTTCTTGGGGTTAACTAGATGAAGCTTCTACCGGACAGGCTTGGCATCTGGATAAGTTGTGATTTCATGTTCAACTATTTTTGGATCAATGCCTGGCATTTCCTCATAAGACCAAGAAAAAATGTCACGGAATTCTTTAAAAAGATATGTGTAGATTTGAATCTCTCCGGGGGAGCTATCAACTCTGACGAAAACATTCTCCACGACGCCACAGTTTCAAGAGATATTGATCGGTAAGGTTTTAGCGATAGTTTCCATATTACCCTCAGCATAAACCTCATGTATAGCTAAGGGATTAATAGGACAAGACCTATCTCCCATCATAGTCAAGGTGAATTATCCGGCTTCAATTCTGCTTAACTCTGGGAGGAAGTATGATCTGTGATGAAGATCTTCCCAAGGTTTGTCCGGACTAGTCATTGCTTCAATTATAGCTTCATCAGAGGGCAAGACTAAGTCTAATGAATCAGTGTCAGTGAGAGAACCCTAAGCCCAAATAGGCTCTAGAAGTGGATCGAACTCTTGTGTAAGAGTTGGATCAGTGTTGGCTGAAGCTTGCTGGACTAAAGAGTACGATACTTCAACTACGAACAAGGGCATGGACATGCCCAGGTGCCCTGTCCCATCCATTATGACCGTTGGGGAAGGAAGTATCCATGAATTGTCGAAGTAAGTCGTGCAGAATGACGAAACTTGAAAAATCTCAACCTTATGGTGATTGGATATAAACTTGATATTGCCTTGAGGGGGCGGGTAATCGAAGGTACCCATCAATGATGGGCACAAACCAACCCCAACGTTGACCATGCCTGGTTGAGGATTATCAATCATTGGGACTGTGGATGCCCCCAATGAAGGGTTGGGTCTAGAGAAAGACAATTGATCGATGGTCACTATCCAGCCCTCGTGTGGAAACAACAAGACCCAGAAAACTGTAGCAACCACAGCTTGCATGGCATAATTCCAACTCCTCCCTAACAAGAGGTTATAGTCGAGGGGCGTGTCAACTACTTCTACCTTGACAAACATGGTCTTCCCTCCTAACTGCATGGGGAAAGAGGGAATGATACCATGTGGTCGGAACGAATGACCATCAAAAGTAGTGAGGAGAGTAGGTGATGGAGACAAAACAGGATGGCCAATGGACTTTCAATATGCCAATGACATAACGTATGTCGAGGCGCCCTTATCAACCACCATGTGGAAGATATTCCGAGTAAAAGTTTTCATGGGATAAGCCACTACTATTTGAAATGCTACGTGGTAAGGCAGATGAGGTTTTAATTCGATTGTATCCAACATGATTGTACCCAAATTACAAGTCTCAGTAGATCCTAAAGCGGTTAACAAGGCTTTCCTCTGGGAAAGGCAGCTTTGGAGGACCTCCAAAGTGGACATCGCACAAGGGGTTTGTGATCAATCTTCCACCACAGAATATTTTTGGGCGGCCCTTGCATTTGGGTTGTGAGAATCTTTTTTGAATGTGCCTTTCGGGATGTGTGTCATTGTTTCTCCCAACATCTTCTCAATCTGTAGAGGAAGAGAGGGGAGTTCAGCTTCTTTACCCTTCTCAGAAGTGCTTCGTTTACTATAGTCATGCGCTCTAGTCAATATAAAGGCATCACCTTTCATCATATATACATTCATGGATGTGGGGTTGTTCGAAGACGAAGAGGGTCCTTGGCTTCCCCCTTCCATGCTTGCAGAGGCTTGGGTTAGATTTTGCCCATGTTGAAATGGATTGTTTAACACAGCAGGTTGTTGCTGCGTCACAAAATTTTGGGCTTCTGCAAGTTGAGTACATAGATGGGTCGGGTGGTCTTCCACGCACAAGTTGCATGGATACCTCACCTTTCGTTTCTCAGTGTTGTCCCCGCCAGCATTATTAGTAGGTTTTTTATCCCCCTTACCCTTCTTTCATTGTTTTTTCTTTCCTTTAGGCTATTGGGTGGCTTTTGGATTAGCCGATTGTACTGTGTGTACATATGACGTTGTGGTAGGGGGAGCAGCCAAAGCAGTAGTTTGGCTGGCCGTTGTGTGTTGTATAGACAATTGCTGCAACTGCTTCGTCAATTTCTCAGCGGGATTTGTTTGTGCTGAACCAACAATACCATCAGCATGTGGACCAGCTCTCTATCTGGTTTTATCAAGTATTGAGCATGGCACATCTGGTAAGATCTCGTATAATAAACCGGACTAAAAATAGATTAGCTCAAGTTGTTGAGCTCTCATGATGGCATCTTCTTCATAAAATACTCCCAACGTCGCGACGTCTTTGGATAACTGTGGGACCAAAGACTTAAGGAACCACTCGAGCAGGAATGCTGGTGGGACTCATACCTTAACTAAACTCTTTCGGCATCTCCATTCTCGGATGTGATTAAAGATATGGTCTGCTTTTGTTTGTGAGAAATTGGCCAGCAATTTGGTGCCAGTGTCGTATCTCACAAGTAACTGGAAATGGTTTAGGAAAGCCATCACCAGTTCGTCGAAGGAAGAGTATCTTGAGTGATTGAGATCAATGTACCATTTTGTGGCATTCCCAATGAGAGTACGTTGAAACAATCGAAACTGTACAGAGTCGTCTTTCAACGAGTTAGATGAGCACCAAAGATGGAAGGTAGTCACACGATCTCTTGGATCTTCGTTAGGCTTGGCTTCGAACTTTGGAATGTCTGAAGGAAACTTCATCAGCATAAGAGGCCAATGTGGATCGTGACAGATAGGGTCATTCAACAACCTCGTCAAGTCTGGAAAATGTAAGGTTGCCAGGAAGGGTAGTTTGGGTTGTTGGTGATAACCTGGGAAAAAGGGGCCTGGAGTTTGGCTGGCACCAGGTTGCCAGGAAAAGTTCGGTTGTTGGCCTGGGTTCTGGTAAAAACCATGGCCATGGCCAGCGTATGGATTTTACGTGTGAGGAGACATCATCGACTGATTTCCAAAATAGGACATAGATGGTTGGGCATGCATTACATTCGAAGGAATTTGGGAAGGGTTTCCCCATGTAGATCCCATGGGGATAGACATAGTAATTTGTCTGGGGTTCCATTCATTGTGAAAAGAATTACCCCAGATCAACATTCCTGATGAGGGAATAGATCCCTGCCAAGAATTCCAAGGCCTTGATGCAGAAGAAGTTTCTGGGTGTGCCCCCTGTGCAGGAATAGTACCCTGGGTAGGAACAGGTTGTCCAAAACCGGGGTTGCCCCCAGTTGGGAAAGTAGTTGATGAAAAGGAATTGTTACCAAACACATCGAACAAAGAAAACGGTGTTGAACCTACCTGCATATTATGTGAAGGTGGTCCTTGACTCCCTGCTCCAAGTAAACTATGGTGTGCAGGTGGCCCGGCGGATTGCTTATGCGTGCCACTGAGCGAAGGGGAAAAAGGAGGTATATGACCTCCCCCATAAGGGAAAGTGTTAAAAGGAGCAGGAGTTCCCCCCATGTGTCCTTGCAGAGGAGCATTAGAGCTCCCTACCCCCATACTTGAAGTCTGTGAAGTGGAGTAGTAAAGTACAAGACTTGTACCTGAACTAAGCATTTTGTATGAGAATGGAGGGCATGTCACACTTGGTTGGAAAGGGGTTGTGACCACCACCAGAGACGGGATCGGACCACTGTGCAATGTAGAGGTGTTCGAGACCATGGTGGCTCAAACTGGTGATGGTGGGTTAAGAGGTGGAAACTCTCCTGTGGTGACAACCGAAGTGGGAATTGAATAATTCCCAGAAGGAGTAACAACATTTGTTTCCATTGCTGCGTGAAACATTGTCTGGGACTCGTAAGGGGGAATCGATATGATGATGGGTGCCGAAAGATCAGTGGTTGAGGTTTTAGGTGGACCAATATCTTGCGCTCCAAAGTCTAAAATAGTTGATTCCTCCGGATGTTGGTCGGGCACAATTTCGTGTGACCCGGTCACTTCAAAAGACCCTTGTTGGTCTAGCTTTCACCTTAGTGGTGGCGGGGGTGGCTCCAGTGTAACCGGTGATAGGCCCTAAAGCCTTCGTGACTGATGGAGCTCATGATCCTCCATTGTGTGAGAAGATCAAAGGCACTCTAGGGTAGTCTAACCATTCAAAAACAACACACACTAAAAAGTCCCTGCAAGATAAGACAAGCAAACACTAAACTAATTGGAAGAAAAGTTACAACAACCAACACTAGAGCAACTTACCAGTGCAAGTGAAACTCGAACACGGAAGCACCCTTTGGGTATACTCTGCAAAGCGTGGCCCGATTTCTATCCTAAGTACCGCAGTATACCCCCGCAGTCACCTGTGTATGTCCCTAAACAGATAAGCAACTAGGTTGTCAACGCATGAACAGTCACCAGGCAGGTACAGTCGAAAGTCGGGTAGACCACAATGAGCAGGGTATCGAGCCCGAAACCTGTCAAGGGTATCGAAAGCAAATGGTCCAAAATACGACTGAGGACCTTGAATGAATTCAAGACCCACGAAGCCTCATGGAAAATGCAATCGACGGAATCCCAAAACAAGCCTTCTATATGTGTTCTCCACTATGATTGGTCCAACTTTGCAGGGGTTATCTCCACTACCTTTCTGCACATGACCTCGTGTTTATCCCCTGTGTTAGAGGGGGGTCCTAGATAACTATCATGATACTAGACTTTGACACTCCCTAACTCAGACTCCAATGTTTGATTTTAATGGCCTTGAAGAGTTTCCTCTCCAACCTAATCCAAGGCCCTAATCTTGAA
>JASDQU010685006.1:43744-57644 GCA_032191745.1 Picea mariana | reverse complement strand
GATATATATATATATATATATATATATATTTCCGTATACCTGACCACCTTATGGCCCCCTTATTTGGTACTTACCCCATTGGATTCTCCTTGTCACCTTGATTTTCGTGATCCACTTCACCCATAACCAATTTTATGTGTGGTCCCACCTTCCCCTTTCCAATCCCCCCCTTCATCATGGCCCACATTCGTAGCCAAGCCTCAATACCTTGTCATCTAATTTTGCAGAGGGTGCAACAAATCAGTGCCAATATTACTACCATCAATAAAAAAATTCATTCCATGATAGATGCAAAAATGGAAACCCTAAAACAAGACCTCTCTACCCAAATTGAATCCTTCGCTAGAAGGATCTATGCCAAGTTGAATATTATGGGAGACCTTACCTCCTCTGACCCAACTTTACACCTTGAAGGTGAAACTTTCTCAAAATACCAAAATTTACAGCCCCATCACTTTTAGTGTGACCTACACCTCCCACGAGGGGATGTGAAAAAAATTTATGGCTCGGATATCACTAGCTGGGTAACTCAAATGGAACATTATTTCTCTTTGTATGAAATTATAGATGTGTTGGCCAAACTCTGGTATGGTGTTCTCCATCTAGATCAAGAACATTGGCAATGGTGGAAATGGAGAAAAAGATTCCACCAAGGGTATGTGTCTTGGAAAAAATTTGTTGCAGAGATTTATGAATGCTTTGATACTAACACCCACCATTTAATTTGGTTGAATAAGTTGAAACAATCTGGTACAATGGAAGAATTTATAGTTGCTTTTGAACAATTAGATTTCTGCATGGAGGGCATGTTTGATGTTTTTTTTTGAGAATGATTTATCAGTGGCTTGAAGGATTATATCCATGCCCACATCCTCATGTCTCGCCCCCATATTTGGGTGGAAGCTACTAAAAGATCTAAGGAATCACAATAGGTTGTATTTTATCAGACCAAAAAACCATCTTTTATTCCTCAACCTAAACCAATCACTCTCGATCCTCCTTCCACTCCACTAAATATATAGAAATTGACATGGAAACAAATGGTTGAATGCCAACTCAAGGGCCTTTGCTATAATTACGATGAAACATATTTTCCTAGGCACATGTGTATGGAACAAAATCTTTTTATGGCCATATCTAAGGATGTTTCTAAAGAAGAGGTCGAGGCTCCCCCTATGGTTGAGTCACCTGGACCCATTGACGTAAATCCACCCTCAGACCCCAAGAAGCTGAACCAGTCATTTCCCTGAATGCTCTCACTAGATTCTCTTCTCCCAAAACCCTTAAGCTAATTGGTTACATTAAGCATTGAAAGCTAATCATCCTCATTGATAGTGGCAACACCCATGATTTTATTCATCACTACATTTCCCAAGAAGATAATTTCTATATCCAAGCAGTAAAAAAAATTTAAATCATGATTTCCAATGGCAGGTCCATGAAATGTGGGGGGATTTGTGAAAATGAGAATATCCGAATTGGTCAGTACCACATGAAATCTCGTATGTTTTCTATCAACATGGGTGGTTGCGACATTATGTTGGGTGTCGAATGGTTGAGGGCTCCAAGCCCCATTCTCGTGGATTTTAAGGAATTAACCATAAAATTCAACTAAGATGTCCAACAATATAAGTTCTAAAGAATCACAACATGTCATTCTGACATTATTGCACAAATCCATTCCATTCACACCATTGAGACATCCTCTGTGCCTCCTGACATACCAATCCATCATCTCCAAACATCAAGCTATTTTTTCCACTCCCTAGGGAATTCCTCYTTCCCGTGGTGTTCATGATCATTCCATTCCCCTAATCCTCGACAACCTTCCTCCCAATGTTCGTCCCTATMATTATYCCTCTTMACAGAAAAATGAAATTGAGAAAATTGTTCATGAATTTCTTTCCGCAAGTGTTATTCGTCCTAGTACTAGCCCCTATTATTMTCCTATGTTCATGGTACTTAAGAAAGAAGGATCTTGGTGCATGTGTCATGACTTTCGCGCCCTCAACAAAATCACCATCAAAGACAAATATACCATTCCTGTCATTGATGATCTCTTGGATGAATTAAGTGGTGCCCATATCTTTACTAAACTTGATCTWCATTCTGGMTACCACTAGATACATTTGAAAGAGGCAGGCATTCCTAAGAGTACATTTCAAACTCATGAGGGCCACTATGATTTCTTGGTCATTCCATTTGGCTTGTCTAATGCTCCCTCTACTTTCCAAATCCTCATGAATCATTTCTTCTATCCTTTTCTCCATCATWTTTTCTTAGTCTTCTTTGATGATATTCTCATCTATAGTAAAAACTTGGACAACCCATCTTGCTTATGTGGATCAAGTTCTTCATCTACTCTCTCAGCAATAAATTTTCCTCAAACAATCTAAATGTGATTTTGGATCCTTGAAAGTCGAGTAATTGGGTCATATTGTTGGAAAGGTAGGTCTTAGGGTGGATCCTAAGAATATTTAAGCTATGTAGGATTTTCCTCACCTTAAGATTCTTAAAATCTTACATGGTTTTTGGGTTTAACAAGCTATTATCGCAAGTTTTTTAAGAATTATGGAAAGATTGTGGAGCCTCTCACTACTCTCCTTAAAATAATTATTTCACTTGGACTCCAACAACTGATCATTCCTTTCAAGCCTTGAAGGTGGCTATGTGTTCCACTCCTATCTTGTCCCTTATTGACTTCATAAAAACCTTTATCCTAGAATGTGATGCTTCAGAGAGGAATTGGATCAGTCCTTATGCAAGATGGATGACCTTTGGCCTTTACCAGCAAGCAACAGTCAAAGTGACATTTGGGCCAATCAATCTATGAAAAGGAAATGTTGGTTATTTTTCGTGTAGTGGATATCTGGCACCATTATCTATTGGGTAAACACTTCCAAATTAGGACATAACATCAGAGCCTCAAGTATTTTCTTGAGAAACTTCTTTCATCCATGGAGCAACAATAATGAGTGACTAAGCTATTTGGATATGATTATGAGATCATTTACAAGAAAGTCAAATACAATGTGGTTGTTGATGCTCTTTCAAGAAAATATGAAGATGAAGGGTCTAGTTTTTCCCTCTCCTTCATTGTATCATATTGGCTCCAAGATGTTCGTGAGGAATGGTTGCAAGATCCCGAAATTTCATGTCTGATCCAACAATTGCAAGCCAATTCTCTAGTTTTCATAGGGTACTCTTGGCACAATTACGAGCTTCGCTACAAAGGCCATCTACATTTAAGTAAACCATTACAACTTAAATACATAGTGCTTTTTGAGCTCCATGCTACACCCACAGCTGGGCACTCAGGGTTTACCAAAACCTATGATAGGGTCAAATGCTTTTTTTTTTTTTTTCTGCGATGGTATTAAACAAGATGTTCAAACTTTTGTGGTAGAATGTGATGTTTGTCAACACAACAAGGGAGAAACAATCAAATTCCTTAGCACACTACAACCGATTCTAATTCCACCCACTATTTGGAGGGATGTCTTTATGGATTTCATTGTTGGCTTACCTAAATCGCGCAATAATTCAGTCATCATTGTGGTAGTTAAGTCTTTCCAAGTATGCTTATTTATGTGCTCTTCAACACCCATTTACCGCCTCCATTGTAGCTCAAATTTTCATGGATCATATCTTCAAGATTCATGGAATGCCTCATTCTATTGTTTCTAACAGAGGTACCACTTTCACGAGCAATTTTTGGTAGGAAATTTTCAGGCTACAGGGAACCCAATTACATCTTAGCATCGCCTATCATCCCCAAAATGATGATCAAACTCAATTTGTCAACAAGTGTTTAGAAATAGATTTGAGGTGATTTGCATTTGAAAGTAAAAATCAATGGGGTCAATGGTTAGCCCTAGTTGAATGGTGGTACACCACTTATTACGATACAACTACTTGCATGACTTCTTTTGAAGTAGTATACAAACAAATTCCACCTTCAGTTCTCTCATATATGCCTAGTGTATCGAAGGTCTAGGAGTTTGACCAAACTATTACAATTCGAGAGGCTATTATACATACCCTCAAAGAGAATTTGGTCATGTCTTAGAATCACATGAAGAAACAAGAATATCAAGGTCGCTTAGAAATTAAATTTGTTGAAGGGGACTAGGTGTTTCTTTGACTGCAACCTTATAAGACGACTTCACTCAAGGTCGACCATTGTAAAAAACTAGCACCTAAATTTTATGGTCCTTATACAATTGTCAAGCACATGGGACAAGTGGACTATCAACTAGCTTTGCCCAATCATTCTAAGATCCATCTTGTTTTTCATGTCTCCTTCTTAAAGAAGGTGATTGGAACTAAGTACCAAACTCAAACCAGTCTTCCCGAGTTGCATGAATAAGGATCCATCTAGTTGCAACCACAAATAGTGTTGGACTAGTGTGAGTTTCGTCTCAGTCAGTGCGCCATCAAGGAAGTGTTAGTACAGTGGAAAGATACAACTCTAACAGATGCCACTTGGGATCCAACTACCATTCTGCAACAATTTCCTCATGTCAAGCCTTGAGGACAAGGATATTTTTTAAGTGGAAGGGCATGTTAGGGACCTAACCTATATAATATTCTAGATATAAAAATTATGCAGAATAGATATAAATAGCTAGAAATGGCAGATGAACAATAATATAAGCAGAACAACACCACAATAATACCAAGATGATACTAAAATAACACCAGAAAGATCACTTTGATTATTGAGAGAAATGTTCACTTGCCTCTTCGAGGGGGAAACCTCTAGTAGAGCATAGCTCTATTACAATAATATCCAAGACAAAAGTTCTCATACCCTTGACTCCTATTTATACTAAATATGTCTATCAAAAGAATCATCTAGAGGAAGATCCTTCTAGAAGCGGAAGCTTCTATTAGGTATTATTACATTGGAMTTATTCTTCCTTATTTCTTGGCCTTMTTAATATTGAACTTTATTATATCAGAATATATTATTCTACCTACATGAGGGGTTAGGTACCTAACATGTCCTCCCYCTTAGAAACATCCTTGTCCTCAAGGCTTAAGATGTGGAAATTTTTGTAGAATGGTAGTTGGTTCCCGAGTGGCATCTGTTGGAKTTGTATCTTTCCACTGGACTAACACTTAATTGATCGTTCACTGATGCAGACGATGTTCATGCTGGTCCAAAACTGCTTGTGGTTGTATCCAAATGGAGCCTTCTTCGTCCAACTCGAGAAGTTTGGTTTGATTTTGGCACTTAGTTCCAATCACCTTCTTTAAGCAGRAAACATGAAAACCAGGATAGAGCTTAGAATGACTGGGAAAAGATAACTGATAGGCCACCTATCCCAAACGCTTGAGAATGGTATAAGTACCATAAAATTTGGGCGCCATTTTTTGATAATAGTCAACCTTGAGGGAATTTTTCTTGTAAGGTTGCAGTCGAAGAAACACCTGATCCCCTTCTGCAAATTGATGTTCAGAGTGACCTTAATATACTTGTTGCTTCATGTGGTTCTAGGCCATGACTAAATTTGCTTTGAGGGTACAAAGAATAGTCTCTTGAACTGTAAGCATTTGGTGAATCTCCTGGACCTTCGAGACACCTATAAAATATGAGAGAACTGAAGGTGTATTTTGTCCATATACCACTTCAAAAAGAGTCATGTAGGTAGCTCTGTGGTATGAAGTGTTGTACCACCATTCAACTAGTGGTAACCATTGAACCCATTGATTTTTCTTTTCTGAGGAAAAACACCTCAAATATTTTTCAAAAACTTGTTGACAACTTCAGTTTGACCATCAGTATGGGGATGATAAGTTGTGTTGAGATGCAATTGGGTGCCTTGTAGCTTGAACAGTTCTTGCCAAAAATTGCTAGTGAAAGTTGGGTCGCGATCAGAAAAAATAGAATGTGGCATGCCATGAATCTTGAAGACCTGATCCATGAAAAGTTGAGCCACAATGGATGTTGTAAATGGGTGTTGAAGAGCATAGAAATGAGAATACTTGGAAAGAATATCAACTACCACCATGATGACTGATTTATTGATCAATTTAGGTAAGACTACAATAAAATTAATAGAGATATCCCACCAAATAGAAGGTGGAATCGGAAGCGGTTGTAGTGTGCCAAGAGATTTGAATGTATCTCCCTTGTTGCGTTGACACACATCACATTTAGCCACAAAATTATGAATGTTCTGTTTCATACCATCCCAGAAAAAAGAATGTTTGACCCTGTCATAGGCTTTGGTGAACCTAGAGTTCCCAGCTATGAGTGTAGCATGAAGCTCATAAAGTACCATGGATTTAAGTTTTGACATTTTACTTAAATACAAATGACCTTTATATCGAAGCTCATCATGGAGCCAAGAGTACCCTGGGGAAAATGGAGAATTGGAATGCAATTGTTGTATCAGATACAAACTTTTGTGATCGTGTAGCCATTCCAGGTGAACAATTTGGAGCCAATCTGGTACAATGATGGAGACAGAAAAAAGGGACCCTTCATAATCATATTTTTGGGAAAGTGCATCCATAACCACATTGTATTTGTATTTCTTGTAAATTATCTCATAATCATATCCAAAGAGATTAGTCACCCATTTTTGTTGCTCTGGGAAGGAAATGCGTTGTTCTAGAAAATACTTGAGGCTTTTATGATCTGTCTTAATTTGGAGGTGTTTCCCCAATAAATAAGGGTGCCAAAGATCAACGACATGCAGAATAGCCAACATTTTCTTTTCATAGATTGATTTTCCCAAATTTCTCTTAGACAGTTGTTTGTTGGTAAAGGCCAAAGGCCGACCCTCTTGCATAAGGACAACACCAACTCATTTCCTTGAAGCATCACATTTGAGGACAAAGGTCTTTGTGAAATCAAGAAGGGCCAAGACTGGAGTGGTGCACAAGGCCATCTTCAAGGTTTGAAAATCCTGAGCAACTGCTAGAGTCCAAGTGAAATAATTATTTTTAAGGAGAGGTGCCACAATCTTTCTATAATTCTTAACAAACTTGCAATAGTAACCTATTAAGCCCAAAAATACACACAAGATTTTGAGAGTCTTTGGGTGAGTCCAGTCTTGCATAGATTAATCTTTTTAGGATCCACCCTGACGTTGGCCTTGCCAACAAGATGACCGAATTACTCGACTTCCAAGGCGCCAAAAGAAAATTTAGATTGTTTAAGAAAACGTTAGTGTTGAGAGAGTAGATGGAGAACTCGATCCACATGAGAAACATGGTCTATCTAGGTTTTTCTATAGATGAGGATATCATAAAATAAAACTGAGACAAAATGATGGAGAAAAGGATGGAAGACATAATTCATGAGGCTTTGGAAAGTGGAGGGAGCATTACACAAGCCAAAGGGCATGACCAAAAACTCATAGTATGAGTTCTAAAGGAAGTATTATAGATGTCTACCTCTTTCATACGGATCTGGTGGTATTGAGAATGAAGATCAAGTTTAGTGAAGAACTGGGCACCACTCAATTCATTTAAGAAGTCATCAATGACATGAATGGGAAATTTTTGTTTAATGATGAGTTTTTTAAGGGCGCAGAAGTCAGGACACATGCTCGAAAAACCTTCTTTCTTAAGGACCATGACCACATGAGAAGAGTAAGGGATCATACTAGGGTAGATAACACCTGCGTTGAACATTTCTTGAACCATTTTCGCAATTTCAATTATTTTGGGAAAAGGGGTGACAATAGGGATGAATATTGGGAGGAAGGCTTCTTGGGACAAGGGGAATGGAATGATAATGAACACCACAGGAAGGAGAGAGTCCCTAGGGAGTGGAAAAAACCACTTGATGTTTGGAGAGGATGGATTGGAGGTCTTGCAGCATAGAGGGTGTCTTATTTGCTTGTATGTCACAGAGTTGGGAAATAACACTAGAATGACCTTTTTTGAGCATCTTTTCCATGCGACGGGAACTAATGATCTCAGGAGAACTGATGGTGATTCTTTGAAACTTATATTGTTGACCCTCCTGATCAAATTGCATGGTTAATTACTTAAAATCCATGAGAATGGGACCCAAAGTCCTTAGACGTTCTGCACCCAAAACAATGTCACAACCACCCATGTCGATATCAAACATATCATATTTCAGGTGGTAGTCACCAATTTGGAGACACAAATTTTCACAATGCCCTCCACATTTCATGGACCCACCATTGATAATTGTGATTTGGAAATTATTGACTACACAGATATATCAATTAGTTTCTTAGGCAATGTGACTATGAATAAAATTATGGGTGATTCCACTACCAACAAGAATGATGACCTTCCTATGCTTGATGTAACCAATTAGCTTAAGGGTTTGGGGAGAAGAGAATCCAGTAAGAGAATTTATGGAAATGAACTATTCTACTTTGGGAGGGTTTGAGGGAGGGGTTATGTCAGTGGGTTTAGGTGACATAGACACAAGGGGAACTTCAACATCCTCTTCTGAAACATCCTTCGATATGGCCATAAGAATATTTTTTTCCCTACACTTGTGTCGCAGAAAATATTTTTCATCAAAATTATAACAAAGGCCTTTGAGTTGGTGTTCAACCATTTTGGCCCTAGTCAATTTTTGGATCTTTAGTGAAGTAGAAGGAGGGGTGGGATTTACTCGTTTAGTGCGAGGAATAAAGGAGGGTTTCCAATTTTGAGAAGATACAACCTATTGTGCATCCTTATCTATTTTAGTATCCTCCACCCAATGTTGAGGCCGAGCCATGAGGACATGGGCATGAATATCATTCTTGAGTCCACTGATAAAACATTCTTGGAAAAAAGAATCAGACATGCCCTCTGTACGAAAATCTAGTCGCTCAAAAGAAGCTATAAAGTCTTCCACTGTGCCAGATTGTTTCAAATTTGTCAAACAACCTTAATGGTTAGTGTCAATGTCAAAGAATTCATAAATCTCTTCCACAAAGTGTGTCCAAGAAACATACCCTTGGCGGATAGTTTTTCTCCATTGCCACCATTGCCAACGTTCTTGATCTAGATGGAGAACACCATACCGTAGTTTGGCCAACTCATCTGTAATGTCGTACAAAGAGAAATAATGTTCCATTTGAGTTACCCAGCCAATAGGATTCGAGCCATCAGATTTGGTCACATGCACACACAGAATGCATAGGTCATGTTAAAAGTGATGGAGCTGAAAATTATGAGAATGCGAGGAAGTTTCAACTTTGGTATGCAAAGGTGGTTCAAATAAGGGAGGATCTGCAGGGATATGAAGCTTGGTTCATATCATTGTAGAAACAAATTCAAGATGGGTAGTAATGTCTTGTTTGAGGTCTTGTTTGAGTTCCTTGATTGAGGCGACGATGGAGGGATGCATGTTTTTATTGATGGTGGCAATATTGGCACTGAGTTGTCTCACTTYTTGTTGGGTCTCTATGAAACTATATTGCAAGGTGTTGAATCGAGGTTCCAAGTTTTGGCTACGGGTATGGGACATGATGACGAGGGAACCGAAAAGGGGTGGGTGGGGTCAAAAATTTGCTGAAAAATGATAGGTATGAATGTGATAAGGGAGGAGACAAAAATCTAATGGAATAGGTCTCAAATAATGGTGCGAACATAATCCAGACTGATTTATACAATGATATAAAGAATATTGCAGTGATGAAATGCCCAAATTATTAATCAGGAATAAAAGTGTAGTAATTTGGAAACTCAAATGCAGGAGACACAGTTGCGCATAAATAGATCTTATCTGTTTTGTTTTTTGTTTCCATCCCCAAAGGTTAGGTATTCAAGGGTTATACAAACAAGGGTTTGTCCTATGTTATATCTCTCTGATACATGTGCGGGGTCCAACAGTAGTACTCGACCCAATATCTCAGGGTACCAACTAAGGAGGCTAGACCGTGCCCTTAGTCGTACTACCCGACTACCCAAGTACTAAAGAGTATCTTCCCGAGTGTTTTTCTTGGTGGAACTATAGCAGTCAGGTGGTTGATAAGTTTATCTAAAAAGGGATTCATGAAATCTAGGTCGATCCGTATACATGTGATGTTTGATGCACTACCACTCGAAGGGGTACCAATAGGGGTTACAAGGGTGGCCAACATATGTGGGCTTAAGTACCACTTTTATTTCCTACCTGTATGAATCCCCGACCACGGTTTTATGTGCATAACGACAGATCTCTGTAGCTTAAAGACGTTAGGATATGTCTCTACCTTGAAAAAAAAATTAACACACAATTTTCTTCCGAGGAAAGTGCTCTGATACCACTTGTAATATTCCAGATATAAAAAATATGCAGAACATAGATAAATAGCTAGAAATGACATATGAACAACAATATAACTAGAACAACACCACAATAATACCAAGATGATACCAGAATAACACCAGAAAGAGCACTTTGATTACTGAGAGCAATGTTCACTTGCCTCTTCGAGGGGGAAACCTCCAAAAGAGAAGAGCTCTATTACAATAATATCCAAGACACAAGTTCTCATACCCTTGACTCCTATTTATACTAAATATGTCTATCAAAAGAACCATCTAGAGGAAGATCCTTCTAGAAGAGAAATCTTCTATTAGGTCTTCTTACATTGAACTTATTCTTCCTTATTGCTAGGCCTTATTAATATTGACCTTTATTACATCAAAATATATTATTCTACCTACGTTGAATAATATATTTTCCATGTAATAAAGGAAAATATTATCCTAGTAATAAGGAATAATAAGTCAAATGTAAGAAGACCTAATAGAAGCTTCCTCTTCTAGAAGAGCTTGCTCTAGATTGTTCTTTTGGTAGATAGATTTAGTATAAATAGGAGTCGAGGGCATGAAAAGTTTTTGTCTTGAGAATTATTGTAAAAGAGTGCTTCTAAGCAAGAGATTTCCCACACGAAGAGGAAAGTGAACATTGTATCCTATCAAATAAGGTATTATTTTGGTGCCATGATTTCATCTATTGTAATGTTCCACTGTTATTCTCTGCAATATTTTTGTTTTCAATGATTATAATAGATTGGGTACCTTACAAAATGTTGTAGCTACTAAACTAATCAAATAGAATAACATTGAATTTTTGAGATATACCTAAGAATTAGAAATCTCTTTAATTTTGATGTTTTATGCAAAAATAATGAATACTAAAACAATACATTATGAGTAACCACTTTAATTTAATTCATCATGTGATGGTTTGATATAATATATTGCATGGTCAACTCGGTGTAAATGATTTTTACTGTGCCAAATATGATTGTGATCATTATTGGGCCATTCACAAGGGTTCAACACTCATTCATCACATGGAAAACCCTGTAATATCACCCATATAAATGCTCATGGGAAAACGATTCTCTTTATAGGGTTTGGGTGGTGACTCTGACACAATCTGTGGACTGGGTCAGGGTTTGGGTGGTGACTCTGACACAATCTGTGGACTGGGTCAGGGTTTGGGTGGTGACTCTGACACAATCTGTGGACTGGGTCACCCATGTTGTCGGTTTTAAACATTGTGCATGGTGATTGGGTATTTAAAGATATAAAAATTGCATCTAATTACAAGCCCAAAGATGTTGTTTTATTTTATCTTTGTAGCATGGCCAGGGGCTCAAAAACCATAAATGGTGAAAAAAGCATGTAATGACACACACATATGACGGTAAATTGGTTATTTATTTTAGCAATGTCTTTTGATTTTGGATTTTTTTATAGGGAAAATAACAATGTCGTCCACATCTAGAAAAATGAGCCAATTGGCCTTTTTAGGTGGTGTTTGTTTATTATGAAATGTATCAAAAACCAAGATGTTAGAGTTTCTTTTAAAAATCATAACAAAACTATCATGTGAGGAAAGAGGTTCATGATGTTAGTTTTAGGTTGAATGCATTCCAAGTGCCTCACATAGATGAATTGATGGATAAGCTACATGGTTCCACGTTATTTTCTAAGATTAACCTCCATTTAGGCTATTACTAGATCCTTGTATGGCTCGAGGACCAAGAGAACAATGCATTCATGATTCATTAGAGAAATTTCCCTATTAAGTGATTGCATTTGAGATCTGCAATGCCCATAATACATTTGATTTCATTTGAGATCTGCAATGCCCATAATACATTTTAGATCATAATGAATAAGGTTCTTGAATATGACACATGCTAATGAAGTAACGAAGAAGCAATTCCTTATCATGTTCATCTCCAACATGATGTCATCCCCAACTAGAAGTGGGAATACATATCTATATTATCCATCACCAATTTGATACTCTTTGAAGATAAGGATGTTATATTTGTGGTAATTGATCATTTAATCAAGCCAAGCATGCTCATTATGTTCCATTAACTACAAGTGTAAAGTTTATGGGGTTGCCAATTTATTCTTTAAGTGTGTCTATAATCTCTATGATCTTCCCCGCCATACCATCAATAATGATAAAGATCCCAACTTTTTCAATCACTTTTTTTTCCTAGGAAATTTGCAAATCAATATGAGTCACTTTTAATATTAATACTACTTATAATCTTCAAAGACATGGGAACATAGATGATGTTAATAGTTCTCGCATTAGTGGAAAATGAGTATTCAAATACTATTGACCTAAAAAGTTTGACATCCCCATCCCCTTAAGATAAAATATTAAAATATTAATACTACTTATAATCTTCAAAGACATGGGAACATAGATGATGTTAATAGTTCTCGCATTAGTGGAAAATGAGTATTAAAATACTATTGACCTAAAAAGTTTGACATCCCCATCCCCTTAAGATAAAATATTAAATGTCATATCTACCAAACAAATCAATTATTAAGATATAATATCAAAACATTAATGAATTTTGTGTTTTATGTAAAAATAATGAATACTAAAACATAAAAAAATTAATTTACTTCATTGCGTGGTGGTTTCATAGATTACATACTATATTGCATGGTCCATTAGGTGTAAACGATTTCATTAGGTGTAAACACTTTCATAGTGCCAAATATGAATGTTATCAATCTTGGACCATTGGAAAGGGTTCAACAAGCATTTGTCGCCTAGAAAAACTTATAGGAGCACATGTACAATGTTTGTGGGACACATTTCTTTTATAGGTATTGATTGTCGATTTTAGACGTAGTGCATAGTCCAAAAACTATATATATATATATATATTACCTAGAATATGGTGTCAGCAAGTTACCTGAAATGTTATATTCGGTCATACATAAAACATTGCGTCTAACTTCAATGGATCCAGAGAGTTGAACCCATGACCTCGTAATAGAGGACCAAAATCTTGACAAGAAAAGTTCCAACCAACAGAACTAACATACATTGCAAGCCATAAGATATTTATTTCTATCCTTTAGCATAATGACACCCATAAAATGCTCATGTTGGTGGTTTCAACCCCATGCATGGTAATCCGGTACTTATAGAATAAAATATTGCATCTAATTACAAGCCCAAATATGTTTTTTTTATTGCATCCTTGTAGCATGGCCAAATGATCAAGACCCATTGGTGGTATCAAAATCACGTAATGGTTCCCATACGATGCTSAATTGGTTCTTTATACTAGAAAATGTCTTTTAATTTTATTATTTTAACAGGGAAAATAGTATCGTCACCCACATCTTCAAAACTGACCGGTTTTTAGGCGGTGTTCGTTTGTTATGAAATTTATCAAAATCCAATATGTGATTTTATTAAAGCACTCAAATCAAAACTATCATGTAAGGAATGAGGTTCATCATGTTTGTTTCACATGAAAGGGGAAGGCCTAGTTGTAATACTTTTAATGTATTTTTAACCCAAATTAGTACATCTAATAAAGTGATATTTGTTATGACCCTATTTAGATATTCAAGGATGACATTGTAGGACATATAGTAAATAAATCCCAAAGCATTTTCATTTCTTCATTTAAGTCTA
>JASDQU010685005.1:65334-78414 GCA_032191745.1 Picea mariana | reverse complement strand
AGGTGAGTGCCAACAACCTACAGGCGAAATCCTAGCATAAAACTTATGCTTTAGCAAGGATCGAGACCTCCAGAAACAAACCCACTAGGAGGCCCCACTGAAGGGGCGTCTATCCTTCCAACCTTATCACAACTGATGGTTCTTCGGTGCTTCATCTGAGATTTGAAACCCAATGGATATGTTAACTTACATTGGCTGTCGTTTTCAACGGTTAGTGATGTGAGTCATGTTTGGGAGGTTTCTCTCTGTAAAATTTCCATTTGAAGTTTCAAGGCCTCTTATGTTTATTTATGTAGAATTTACATTTGAAGTTTCAAACCCTCTTAAAATGGTTGATATAAGTTGTTCTTCAAAAATCATATAGGCATATTGCTAATTTGGATTTTCCAGGGATCATTTTTAGGATGGAAATTTATTTTAAAATGTAGAAACCTTGGCAAATCTTACTAATCCTTCATATGTCAACTATAAATGTTGGGCAATATTTTTGTAAAAATATTCAAATTTCTAAGTATTTTATATAGTTTGTAGAAAATTTTGGCGATTTTTAAGTTAAAATAATTTTATCCTATAGAGTTTCGGCAAATAATTTTTATAATAGCCAATAATGTTTTGGGGAAAACCATGGACCTCAGCCCATGAGTGAAATTTAGCCCCTAAAATCATCCCTAGGATTCTCTTGTTTTGGTTGGGAATAAAATATTTTGTGGCCTATATTCCTAATAGAATTTCACCCAAATAATTGACCTTTGTTGACAGATTTTTCTCATCAAAGAAAGCCCTTGATTTGAAATTAACCTTGTATGAATTGGACTGTGAAAGTAGTGTTCTTCTCTATTTCAAGTTGTACTCCTTTTTCTAGGAGAAAGTATTGCAATACAACTCACAATTTTGGATTTCATTACTTAATTAACTTTATTACGGTTGTCTCTGCTAGTTTTTTATGATCCATACCAATGGTGATGCTACTTTATCCTCTGTAAGTACTTCAAACCCTATCAAATCTTGTCATTTTTGTAGAATCCAGGTTCTTATGTATATTATGGACTTCAAACTCTTACAATAATGGTTCATTGTAAACAAGGGATGCGTATGCTTATAATGCAATTTAACATGTTAAAAATGACTCTATGGAAGCTGTCTTCTGTGGATGAAATATGAAATGTATTTTTCTCCTTTTCTATTTTAATGAGGGAAATCGAAAGATTCAGAGTTAACTAGTTAAAGTGCAGAATAATAAATAATAAGAATAAGCTCAGTATAAATGAGGTCATAAAGGTAATACTTATTTTTATTTTCTTAACCTTAAGTGAAGGGTGAATATGTAATATGTTGCATTGTATAGATATTGCTCAGTCAGAGAAATCGAAATTCCTTCTGAGTTGGATGGACAAAATTGGCTTACGTAATAGGTGTTATACTCATTGATTACCCTTTTTGAGATCTCTTTCTATAAGGTTCTTGTCCGGTAAGCTACACTTATCTCATTGTTTATAAATCATTTTGAGATATCTGAAATGAATTTTCTCTCCATTGAAATTATAGTTGAATGGTCATATCTCAAGACGAAACTCAGATACCATGTATGTGTGACAGGTTACCCATATGGCCCTATCTAAAATTGATTGTGTCATTATTACCAATGTTCAATGGAGAATCATACATATATAAGAATTACGTTAGAAATTTTGTCGACAAATATTGACCTAATTAAGATCTACCAAGTGGGAAAAAGAAGGTCATTCGAAAGATTAGCCATGATGCAAGAGTTGGAGTCGAACACTAAATTGCACAACATGGGTCTGATGAATTTGAAAATATCATTAAAGTAGTAAGGACTAGATCTATTTCTTTCCACTTGGTTCCTATGCTTGTCTATTCCGCTCAAAATTTAAATATATTTGAATTCCTTTAAGGGTGAATAAAATCTTGTTTCATTTCTGAATCGGAAGGACTCAAATAAAAAATATATCAATCAGGGTTCAATAGCAGCAGTAGAAATTTATTTTTTTGGCTTATTCCTTCGGTTTGGAATGTTCTCTTTGATATCAGGGTTAATCATCCAATATGCAATAACCTAGTTTTCATTTTTATTTAGCAATTAATTTATGTGGTAAAATAATTTATACAACCATGATGGTGGGAAACATAAAATGAAAATGAAAATCCAAATATGAGTGATATCAAAACATTGGAAGAGGCCAAATATACATAAATTAATTTCAGAGCTTCGTCAACACAGAAATGAAAGAAGGTGAAAAAGTAAGCTACCAAAACATACTCGTGGTGCTCCAGACATCAGATGGCTTCATCCTAAAAAAAGGTCAAGCTTGAAGGGATACTCCTTCACAATGGAGTAGTTTTTATGTGGGGAAAATTCAATGAAATTTGATAGCACAAAATTTTTAAAGGTTCTTGTTAATGACCATGTCGCATAAGAAAATTCTTAAGGTACACAATATGTTGCTATGGCCCACCCTAAATCATTATTTCTTCCTGCCACAACTACCTTGAATCATTGTATCAATTGTTCATTAGGAGATGTGGGAGTTGAAGCAAGAGAGACAAGTTAACTTTGTTAATTATATATGTAACCTCAACAGTATGTGACTATACACTACCAGTTGTCATGGTTAGTTGTATGATTGTTTCTTGATTTTATTGATTTGTTGAAGCTTATTTAGCTTAGTTCTTTTCCCTTAATCAATTGCACTCTACTCATTCTTGTTTTCCAATTTCATTTTCTTGGTATTATCTTCTTTTCTTCTCATTTTTTTATGGTATTAGAGCTTGATCGATCATAAGAAGAAGAGAAAAAAATATTACATTGTCTCGTAGACAAGAGCACAAGATGCAAGATTCTTCACAGATATTGGAGAGTAGTATGTTGTATGAAGTATGCTCAAAATATTCTTGGAGACAACAAGTATGAGGAAGAGAATATGCAAAAGGATGAAACATTTAAAGATTCATGAGAATTTAAAGAATTCATGAAAGATTCACAAAATTATTTCTTAAGGAGAAAGTTTGCAGAAGGAACAAAGGAGAAGCTACTTCAACTAGAAGATTGGACGGGGGAACATATATGAGCCTTTAATTAAGATAAAAAATGATTATCCCACAGGTAAGGAATTTCTTTTTTTCCTTTGTAAGATCTGAGTGTGAGCAAGATCAGTCGTCAGATCAAGAAAAGATTAAGTCACAACTGTCAAATCTCATTGGAGAGAGATCGACGATGGGGAGGAATTGTGGGGATCGGAAATAAAATTAAAGTTTTTACAAGTTGTGAGCTTGCAATCTCTCAAGATCATTGATCTTTCTAGATCAGCATATCAATGTGGATATCAATCACGCTACAAACAAGCATCTTCGCATTGTGGGGATCAGAAAGAAAATTAAAGAACATGCAAGGTGTGAGCCCATAATCACTTTGGATCATTGATCTTTCTATATCAACACATCAATGGTGGATATCAATCCCACCTTGGACGAGCATCTTCTCTTTGGAGAGATCAGGAAGGAAACTCAAAAGTGAGCGATTTGAGTCTCTGCAATCACTCGTGGCCATTGATATTCAATCAAGTGACACACACCATGCAATCTCGTACTTCATAAGGAATAAATCAGAAGCTAATTGACTAAAGGAATCCTAAAGGCCCGAAGCTCTAAAGAGCTAGAGCAGATCTAGATCATTGATTGAAGTGTACACGTGGTAGGATATCGCGCACTCTAGCGATAATCACTTCAGAAGAAAAATGGATGTGAGAAGTCGAAGGTCCCAAAGGTTTGAAGCCCAGAGTTCATCTAGATCTTCCATCAACAAGAAAAAGTGACGCTAGATCTCACACTTCATATACTTAGTACTCAGGAAGGTTTTGCATAGCGAGATGTACCCGAAGTCTCAAAGTAAATATGATCCATTGAAGGTTGAGGAAATGCGTCAACAAATATGTCACTCTGGAAGGTTAACACTTTTGAGGTTTGCATTTTTGTGAACCTCAAAACACCTCAAGCTTGAAGTTCCAAAGTTAGTCTTGGTTACAAAATCAACAGGCCATGTGCATGGAAATCTAACACTTCAGAAATATGACACTTCGTAGGATTGCGTGAGAAACTAGAAGAAACCTCCTGAAGCCCGAACTTTGGAAGTAAATATCCACCATCAAAATCAAGAGGAAACATGGAGGAAGATATCTCACTTCGAAGATACGACACTTCAGAGGGTTGTAAGAACTATGCATTAAAAAGGCATGAAGCCAGAAGTAATTATGGACCGTTGATCTCAAATCAACGAGGATCGTTGATCTTTGCAGCAGGTCAGAAAGGAATATAACCCAAACTCCTAAAGTAATTGTGGACCATTGATATCAAATCAACGAGGACCATTGATATTTATAACATCATGTAGGAAATAAATATCACCCAAAGTCCCGAAGTAATTGTGGACCATCGATCTCAAATCAACAAGGACCATCGATCTTTCAAATAATTTTGTTATTCGGTCATTTAGCTATTCAGAGAAATTGAGACCTTCAACACCTAAACACCTGAATCCCAAAGACCCGGAGTGCCTGGTTTTTAGCCTCTGGTCACATGAAAAGATAAAATTCATTTTTTTTTTGTGTCTCGAGTAAACTCATAAAACCCAATTCTCCAATCAGAGGGGCTACAATTTCTAAAGAATAGAGCTCAGAGCTCTAAATTCTAAGATCTCATGCTCAGATAGTCACATCCATCTAGATCAAAGTTAAAGGAGTCTACCACGTGTTTTTTGGCCCAAAGTCAAATAGAGGATTTTTCATACCTAGTCTTATGCATAGGAAATAGGTAAGCCTGAAAATCTCTAACAATTTTTTTGTGTTCAACCTCTTACAATATGGCCACCTCTAGCAACATAGGACCAACACAAGGACAGATTCTTCTTGGAAAGAATTATGAATTTTGGTCTCTTAGAATGCGATCCTTCTTTCAAGAGAAAGAGTGTTGGGATCCAGTGGATCTTGTATATGTGGAAACAGATCCAATAGACCTTGCTTCCATGACCAATCAACAAAGAACTGCTCATGAAACATTGAGGAACAAAGAGAATAAGGAAAAATTATGGATTCAAAACTCAGTGGATGACTCAATTTTCTCAAAAATCACAGGAAATGTTATTTCAAAACAAGCCTAGGATATCCTTAAGTCATCTTACCAAGGAAATGATAGGATCAAAACAGTTAAACTACAGACCTTGAGGATGCATTTCGAGACTTTAAAAATGACAGAGTCTGAAAACATTGATCAATTTATGACCAGAGTCATGGGAATTGTAAACCAGATCATATTGAATGATGAATCCATCCTTGATCAATGATTTTTTGAGAAATTCCTCAGAAGTCTACCAAAGAAATTTGAAATGGTTGTTACAACTATCCTTGAATCCAAGGATCTGTCAAATTTTTCAACGGATGAATTAATGGGCTCTTTATTGACACATGAGACCAAACTACATTTTGAATATGATTCGATAGCCAATTCCTTCAAGACTCAATTCTCCTTTAGTAGAGGGAGAGGCAAAGGAAGAGGAATAGGTCACCATGGAAGAGGGAGAAGTCCAAGTAACCATCACTCAAATGAAGGTCATAGACAATAGAAACAAAATCAGAATTTCCAAGGTCACTGACAACATAGCCAGAATCATAGTTTCCAAGTTCATAAACAATAAAAATAGAATCATAATTTCCAGCCTCAAAGAGGTATAGGGAGAAGATCAAATAAAAAATAAAACATACAATGTTATTACTAAGAAAAGTATGGGTACTATGGATTTGAATGTCAGAAGAAGCAAGCATATCAACTCTTAGGCATAGCACATGTCTCACATCATGAAGTAGAAAGCTCATATGGTATGTTTCTCTCATGCCACAAGACTGAGGAACACGATAAATATATTTGGTTACTAGACAATGGTTGCAACAATCACATGATAGGTAACAAGGATTTACTCTCATGCATTTATTATTCAATTCCATTTGATATTACACTTGGAAATGATTCCTTAGTCAAATTTCAAGGAAAAGGAACCGTACCTATTCTCACTAAACAAAATGTAAAGAAATACATAAACATTGTCTATCATGTTCCAGATATGAAACATAATCTGTTAAATGTAGGATATACAATTGAACATGGATATAACATAATTTTTGAAGGAGCATCATGTAGGATATATGATAAAACCCCCAATAGAAAATTGATTTCTAAAATCCACATGACTAGGAATAGAATGTTTCCCCTAACCCTCAGAACTGCAAATCTGATCCAATCATATGCACAAAGTGCATCCACCCCCATTGAAACTATGGTTTGGCATACAATATTTAAACATATACCCTTTCATAGTCTAAGCCTTCTATAGAAGAACTCCATGGTGAAAGTTCTACATGTCTTCAAAGAGAAAAATCCCCCATGTGAGTCTTGCATTCTTGGAAAACATAAGAGAACTAGGTCTCCATAGTCCTCCACTCAAGCCAAACAACACTTAGAGCTGGTTGACACTGGCCTATGTGGACCAATGAAAACAAAGTCAATAGGTGGTAGCATTTATTTTATAATGTTTATTGGTGACTTTAGCAGGAAAACTTGGATCTATTTTCTCAGACGCAAATGTGAAACTTTTGCAAAGTTCAAAGAATTCAAAGTTGAATTTGAAAAGCAAAGTGGAAAATATGTAAAATTTCTCAAGTCAGATGGAGGAGGAGAATACAACTCCAAAGAATTTTCAAATTTCCGCAAATCATAAGGCATCATCATGAAAACTACAGCCAGGTATACTCCACAACAAAATGGAGTGGTTGAAAGGAAAAATCAGACAATAATGAACATGGCAAGAAGCCTTCTCAAATGTAAATGTATGTCAAATATATTTTGGGCTGAAGAAGTAGCATTCTCATTTTATTTCCTAAATAGATCTCCAACCACCAGTCTCAAGATGAAGGTACCTCAAGAAGCATGGAGTGGGACAAAGCTAAATGTTGCTCATCTCATGACATTTCGATGCATAACATTCGCTCACATACCTTCCAAATTAAGGAAGAAAATTGATGATATAAGTGAGAAATGCATATTTATTGGCTACAGTGAAACATCCAAAGTCTAGAGACTCTACAATCCAATCTCAAAGAAACTAATTCTCAGCAGAGATGTAAAATTTCTTGAAAATCAGTTCTAGAGTGAGTTTGAAAATTGCCCTATGGACAATCAAAATCCATTTCCACCCTTCCTGAAAACACAGAAAATTTTGGACATCAAACACCTCAACCTACCCTTCAAAGGATACAAGTACAGGGAAAACCTGATAGTCCTTAGGTTAACTCTACTTCAAGAATAAATTCATCCTCTGAACTTCAAAATCAGAGAACTCAAAGTTTGATAGAAATCAATAAGTAGTTGGATGACATTGATCAACACAATCGTTTTGCATTAATGTCATGTCGACCTACATCGTTTAAAGAGGCAGCTAAAGAGACACATTGGGTTCAAGCCATGAACCAAGATATTGAATCAATTGAGAAGAACAATACATGGGATCTTGTCGATATTCCCAAACACAATAAAAGTATTGGTGTCAAGTGGGTTTACAAAACTAAACTCGTTGAAAGGAAGTAGATTGAAAAACACAAGGCACGACTTGTTGCGAAAGGATTCTGACAACATCTAGGTATTTATTATGGTGAATGTTTTTATCCAGTAGCAAGGTTGGACACTGTAAGGACTCTCTTAGCCATACCATCTCAACACAAATGGAAAGTATACTAGATGGATGTCAAGTTATCTTTCATGAATGGTGTCTTAGAAGAAGAGGTCTATGTGGATCAACCACCTGGATTTGAAGTCAAAGAGAAACCAACCAAAGTGTATCGGTTGAAGAAAGCCTTATATGGCTTAAAGAAATCTCCAAGATCTTGTTATAGCAGAATTAACACTTACCTAATCAAGAGTGGTTTCAGCAGAAGCCAAAATGGGCCAACTCTCTCCACCAAAATTGATCAACAAGGTAAAATTTTGATTGTATGCTTATATGTTGATGACATGATATATACTGGAAATATTGAGTTAACCAGTTTTAAACATGCCATGCAGTCTAAGTTTGAGATGACAGATTTTGGCATAATGAATTTTTTGGGGGGGGATTGAGGTTGACCAATCAACCAAAGGAATTTTTGTCGATCAGCAGAAGTATGCAACAGACAACATCAAAAGATTTTGCATGGAAGACTACAATCCAGTAGAAAGTCCTATACCCCTAGGCACAAAATTGAGCAAACAAGATGAAGGCCCTACAGTGGATTCTACCCTGTACAAAAGTTTAGTAGGTAGTTTGTTGTATCTTATAGCAATTAGGCCTGATATTATGTATGAATCCATCTTTGTTTCCAGGTTCATGGAATCCCCCAAATATTCTCACTAGAAGATGGAAAAAGGTATTTTGAGATATGTTGTAGGCACTCTCAATTTTGGCTTATGGTACATTGAGTCTAATGATAATAATCTTTATGGTTACACATACATTGATTTTTCAAGCAACCTAGATGACCAGAAAATCACCTTAGGACATGCTTTTCACCTAGGCATGAACCTGATTTCTTAGGCATCAAAGAAACAACCCATTATATAAATATATTTTGTAGATGTAGAGTATGTCACTACTACCTCAACTTATTGTCAAGCTATGTGGCTCAGAATAATATTGAATGATATGTCACATACAAAAAACGAGCCAACTCTTTTCTTCTGTGACAACACCTTAGCAATTTCTTTATCAAAAAAACATTTGTTTCAGAAGAAAAGAAAGCATATTGACACTAGCTTTCACTTAATATGAGAGATATTCAATAATGGTGGCATCACACTTAAATTTTGTGGCTCACGACATCAACTCACAGACATTTTTACAAAGCCACTAGGAAAATGTATTCTTTATTTTCAGAGAAAACGGTTGGACATTATCAGTGATGATGTCTGTAATTGTTGAGTTTAAGAGGGAGTGTTAATTATATCTGTAACCTCAATAGTATGTGACTATACACTTCCACGTGTACAAATTTTTCTTGATTTTATTGATTTGTTAAATCTTTTTTAGCTCAACTATTTTCCCTTAATGAATTGCACTCTTCTCATTTTTGTTTTCCAATTTCATCTTCTTTGTATTATATTCTTTGCTTCTCATTTTGTCAAATGTAAAATCCTGTATATTAGGCATAAAAACAAGAACTCTACACTCATGGACAGTGGTGCCTCAGGACACATGAGTCTTCAACATGGCTACAAGGATTTGGAAAGGTCGTGTGTCTATGAGCACCTAGATATTGTGTTAGTTGAAACTATAGTATATTTATTATATTTGAAGGTGAGTTTGTGTGGTGGTGAGCACTTAATTCTATGTCATCGACAATTACAAAATATTTAAGTGTTGTCAGAACCACACTGTCGAACCTTAAAAGTGGCCAGCAGGAGTTTTTTTATTTTTTAAATCACTTATTAGCTCTAAAAATGAAGAAAAAAAATGTGATACAATAGGTGATTTATTTCATGTCATGTAAAAATCAGCCATTGAAAAATTCAGTTATTGAAATTTAATAAAAAATAAAATTAATATTTTTAAAAATAAATCGAATTGATGTAAAATTTATGCAAAACTTAGTAAAAGATTGTAAATGTCGGTGAATTAATAAGCAGTCATCCTAGCTTGAGGCTTGAGTGAAAGCTATAGTCCTTGCTGAGGCAGGGACTAATAAAGATTGAAAATTTTCCATTGCATGATATTGAACCACATTAAGCTAAGTAACAATATTCTAAAGTAAGGAAAGAAAAGGTTTCATATACATTTCAAAATAAATATTGAAACATTCGAGGTAGATTCAATCCTTTTGTGATGTCACCAGCTAAAATAAAACTACACTAAAACTATGCACATTTGGTAGTTTTTGTAATACGTAGATCCAAATACCCCACCATCCCTTGAGTGCATGTAGAGATGTGAGAAAGGTCTTTCTCTACTAAACAAGATAGCTCAAAATCCAAAATAGGTCGGGTGGGTTGGATGCTCAAGGATTTATTTCCCCAAGGTGGTTGATAGATCCAACTGGTGGTTTGATTAGCTATAAGAGAAAGTTTGGTTGTATGAATTTTTTTTTTTTATATTGTATCAAATTTGAATTCAAACTTGGTAACTCTTCCTTTTGGTATGAGTTCGAACCGAAGGTCTGAAAAAACAAAAATGATAAGGGCATAACTTTTCACTGAGGGGTTTTAACACTTATTTGTTACCATATTATTTCCCTTCTAAATTAGAATTTTAGTTTGGAATGTTGGAAGATCAGAACATTCTTCAATATTAATGTGAAAATGGGAGGTTGAATTCTAATTTTGACAATTGGAAGAGAATAACATTTTCAATTTAAACTTTGGAGGTGGAATTTGAATTTGGATGGCTCGAAGCTAACTATGACTATGGGATGATAATAGAAATATTAATTCAAGAACTGAGATTTTTTGTATTTTTAATGGGTAGAATGTTTTTTCAAATTCTTGTGCTTCCTCTATCCTCTCCATTTCTTTGTTTTTTTCTTTCTTTAGAATTTTCTTTCACCCCAATTTTGGTATTTGTTTGGGATTATAGGTATTTTTCATTATATGTTGTGATATTATTACTCTAATAAGAGTCCACTTATTGGATTTGAAGTGTCATATGACAGGGTTATTTAATGCAGAGGTGATTTCTATCACTAAGATTTAATTAATAGAGAATATTTTCATCCTCTCTCTTAAATGGAAGGTTGTGATTACATAATGTTGTGATAAATGAAAGGTTACATGCATTTAGTAAATTAATTGTTAGGTTTTAGTTGATGCTTTAGCCATGTATTCCACTTTTCCAATTCCTTCTATCAACCTCCGAGCCATTTTTCATTACTTCATGTTGGGCTCGAATGGGTAGTGGTGGCATCAAGCAAATAGTGGGGAGGTGGAGTGAGAGTGTCACTTGTTTCATAAAGAAACTCATCATTCAACCTTATATCAAAGAAATATAACATATTGGTAAATTAATAACATGGATTGTTTTAAGGCTTTGGGGATTTTGATTGCAAAATACAAGTGGTTATTCCCATTGTAGTCCCTACAAAAATTAGCATCGAGAGGTATTAGTGGAAATGTTATGATTTATTATTATTATTTATTTTACGTAGTTTGCATCAAGCTTCTCATCTTGTATCCATGTGATCAATGTTTTTGGCATAAAGTGTATTCATAAATATGGAGGGAGATACAAACCATTGCTTCATGTAGGATTCATTTTATAAATTTCATGTTTGTTGAAATGTAAGAAGGGGTGTCCTCATTTATGTTTTAGTGTTTTTTCATGGGGGGGACATAAAATCATGTTTCCTAGACATGTTTTATTTTTAAAGTGACTTTTTAAATAAAGTGATTTTATAAAGTGAATGTACTTTATAACTTAAATTTATTTTAAGTTTTGGTACCCAAAACTATTTAATGTGCATTTATTACTTGTTTTGTAATTAATGAGGAACATTAAATGTGATCCCTCAAATTAGACTCATGATAGCCATTAGATTGAGCTAGCTATGTAAGTTAGGGTTTCTTGGGAAAATAAATACTACATATACATTCTTAGAAATGGGAGAAGAACACACAGAAAAGACAAAGCAGAGAGATTAGATTTCTAGAGAAATTAAGAGCACAATTTTCAAAGAAAATTAGAGTGCATGGTTCCCAAGGCAGTGCAACAATAACAGTTTGTACAATAGAAGGAAGGATAGTTCATACAGTGAGAAGACAAATCATACCACAAGAGGGAGGCACAATTTCCAAGGAACAAGTTTGTACAGATCGTACTATACTTGCTAGCATGACTCCTGAGGCAGATTTTTTGCATTTATGGTTGTTGATTGTTATCTATACAGTGACACGATTTCCCAGAAATCAGGGTGCAATTTGATTGCCACATGTGGGAAGTTGAAGTTTGTTGTCATGGATTTCTAGAAAGAAATCAGATTGCTGAGATAAGTTGATTTAGAGTTGGAATTATTAAATTCCTGGGTTGTCAGAAATTTTATATTTTGTCTTGAATAATAGAAATAATATCTCTAGGGTTTTCCACACAGTGATGTTTTTGCCCTGGTCATTGGACCAAAACTCACGTGTCTACTTATTTCCTTATCAAAGTATGGGTCAATGATTTACCTGAATTAAGTGTTTTAGCTTTTAGTTGCTTTATGTTTTAAACGCACTTATTAAAAGACTAAAATCTCAAGTTAGTCAAGTGTTTGACGAAATGTGTGAATGCGATATTTATGATTTTGTCATTAAAAATCGCCATGGTATCAGAGAAAGGAATAAGTGCATTGTGTAGAATTTAATTTTAGAGTTGGGCAAAGAAAAATGGGAATATTTGTTTGAATATGGCTTCGATCAGACTTGAGGACCGGTTATATGGTATTTCTAACTATTTGCAATGGAAGGTTAGAATGAAAACTATTTTTAATGAGAATAAATTTTGGGACATTTTCACTACTGTGATAGTTCCTCCCTCCAACAATCCTATTGAATTTGATACACATATTTCAAAGAGGCCAAATCCCAGAGACTCATTTTGGATGGAGTAAGGGATCCAATCATCCCACACCTGGCTCAAAAGAAGACAAACAAATAAATGTGGGAGGCACTAAAAAACCTATACAAGTCTAAAAATGAAAACCGTAAGATGGCACTCAAAGATAAATTGCATTCAATCAAGATGACCATGGGTGAGAATTTTGTTCCATATATTACCCGGTTGGCACAAGTTAAGGATGAACTTGTAGTTTTGGAGGAAGTCATCTCAGATTTAGAGCTTGTAAGGATATCCTTGAGAGGTTTTACAAAGGATTGAGAAGTATTTGTGAAATGCATTGTGGGATGTGAAAAACTTCTAGATTGGAGCAGACTTTGGGATGATTTCACTCAAGAGGAGATCCAAGGGAATGGAGAGAGGGGAAGAGAGGGAGTTGTTGAGGAGAACTTTTCTCTTTAGTT
>JASDQU010685005.1:0-15136 GCA_032191745.1 Picea mariana | reverse complement strand
ACATGCCAACTCATTTCCAATGATTAAAACAACGATGTTTGAAAGAGGACATGATTGCTATGTTTTTCCAAGCCAATGTGAACAAGTATTTTACTCAAATGTTCCAAGTGAAAGGGATTGGTCATTTGTTGTTAGATATGATCCAAGAGGAAGGCCAATTAAGTATACTCATTTACAGGAAGAAGATGATATTGAAGATGAAGAAGATGATTCGACAGAATATCAGACAGAGCCGTAAGATCATGGAGGGTCAACTGATGAAGAAGACGAAGAATATCATGATCTAGGCGTAGGAGACAATATTTCAATTCTTGATGATGATGTCAATGAAAATATGCTCGAAAATGAAATTGATGATGATGATGATATCATCAATCCTTTCAACATCGTTTCAGAACCAGATGATGATACAGATGTCGAATTCAATGAAGAATATCAAGATAGAGAATAAGTATGTTTACACAGATGTTGAGGTTGGATTGGGTATATGACTATATAATATTTTAATTTGTATGAATTATTGTCTTAAAATAATTTACTATTAATGTCATGGGTTAATTACATGTTTTTAAGTTTTATGCGATGTTTTTATATCCTAGGTTACATGTTGTTTAATTATTATTTGAAACATGAAAATAGTTGTCAATATAGTAAAGTACATGGTAGACTAAAATTATCATTTAGAAACACATAATTTCAGGTACCTTCATTAATTTTTGCTTTTTTAGTTTCTGTGCATGAATCTTAATAGGACGTTGCTTTCGATTATTTTATATTTTATAGATTGGGTTTTGCGGATCAATTGAGAGTGATGTGAGGGGGAGGGGAGGGGCCATGTGAGCTTCCACCTTCACGTGGTTGGCCTTGTTAAGTAGAGGATAAATTATTCTTGAAACCAAGAGAATCTCTTTCTTTTTTATACCATCATGATCATATAAGATTTCATCAATATTGTTACCTATTTGAATCTTCTTAGAATTACCATAAACCCAATTATTTTTCATATGTTATAGTAGATATGTTAATGATTCCAAGTTTCATATTTGTATTTGACTGAAGGTCCAACTAGCTTGCAAAGTATCAAATTGAGATTTCAAGTTGATAAACCAAATATGAAATGAATCCAAGCATCATTTGATATCGTCGCAAGATAGACTAATGTAAATAATCTTGTGACTGATTTTCTATACTATCGTCGAAAAATGTTCGTTGATAATTTTATGCCATTAGTATGTAATTTTGTACAAAAATAATGATATTGGGGACTACACCATGGTCAAGGAATTAGGAATGAAGAACGATGAAGGAGGAACAAAAATTGCACAAGGACTAGACACCGACAACAAGGACCTGTGAATGGGGCCAACATTGAAAGTTTTTCAAACAGTTTATGTATGCACTGAAATTTGTCATGAATAGACTATTGGCATGCCTTAATGATATGGGAGGGATTTTGGACTCAAATTTGAGTGACACACCCACTTTATTCCATCATCACTTCATCATGTAAACCATAAACCCTAATTTTCTTTCAAAGTACCCAATTTGGTTGATGCAAGTTTTAGGATTTCTTTACTCTTTCTTCATTTTTCTTTTAGGTTCTGTATTAATGTATATACAATTTTTATGCATCAAATTTGTGATGAAAAATCTCTCTACTTTGTTGATTTCTTAATCAACACCATCAAGATACTAAAGGCTAGCAACAAGGACCTGCGAATGGGGCGAACACTGTAATTTTTTCAAACAGTTTCTGTATGCACTGAAATTTTTCATGGATAGACTATTGGAATACCTTAATGATATGGGAGGGTTTTTGAATTCAAATTTTAGTGACACACCCACTTTATTCCATCATCAATTCATCATGTAAAGCATAAACCCTAATTTTCTTTCAGAGTACCCAATTTGGTTGACGCAAGTTTTAGGCTTTCGTCGGTCTTTCTTTATTTTTCTTTCAGGTTATACATTAATGTATATACAATGTATCTGCATCATTTTTTTGATGAACAATTTCTCTATTTCATTGATTTCTTAATCAACGCCATCAAGATACTAGAGGTTGACAATAGAGACCTCCGAATGGGGCCAACGTTGAATTTCTTTCAAATAGTTTCTGTATGCACTGAAATTTGTCATGGATAGACTATTGGAATTCCTTAACGATATGGGAGGGTTTTTGGACTCAAATTTGACAAACACACCCACTTTCTTCCATCATCAATTCATCATGGAAATTACCATAAACCCATCTATTTTTCATATGTTCTAGTAGATATGTTAATGATTCCAAGTTTCATATTTGTATTTGACTGAAGGTCCAACTAGCTTGAAAAGTATTAAATTGAGATTTCAAGTTGATAAACCAAATATCAAATGAATCCAAACATCATTTGATATCGTTGCAAGAGAGACAAATGTAAATAATCTTGTGATGAATTTTTTATACTATCGATGAAAAAAGTTCATCGATAATTTTATGACATTAGTATGTAATTCTGTACAAATATAATGGATCTTAGGGACTAAACCATGGTCAAGGAACGTGGAACAAGGAAGGGAAATAACACAAGGACTAGACATTGACAACAGGGACCTGGGAATGGGGCCAACGTTGAAATTTTTTCAAACAGTTTCTGTATGCACTGAAATTTGTCATGGATAGACTATTGGAATGCCTTAAGGATATGGGAGGGTTTTTGGACTCAAATTTTAGTGACACACCCACTTTCTTCCATCATCACTTCATCATGTAAACCATAAAACCTATTTTTCTTTTAGAGTACCCAATTTGGTTGATGCAAGTTTTAGGATTTCATCGTTCTTTCTTCATTTTGATTTCAGGTTCTACATTAATATATATACAATGTATCTGCATCATCGTTTTGATGAAAAATACCTCTATTTCATTGATTGCTTAATCAACACCATCAAGGTACTAGAGGCTGGCAATAGGGACCTGCGAATAGGGCCAACGTCGAAAATTTTTCAAGCAGTTTATGTATGCATTGAAATTTGAACTGGATAGAATATTCACATGCCTTAATGATATGGGAGGGTTTCTGGACCAAATTTGAGGGACACACCCACTTTCTTCCATCATCGATTCATCATGTAAACCATAAGCCCAACTATTTTTCATATTTTCTAGTAGATATGTTAATGATTCCAAGTTTCATCTTTTTATTTGAATGAAGGTCCAACTATCTTGAAAAGTATGAAATTGAGATTTCAAGTTGATAAACCAAATATGAAATGAATCCAAGCATCATTTGATTTCGTCGCAAGAGAGACGAATGTAAATAATCTTGTGACAAATTTGTTATACTATTGACAAAAAACGTTCGTCGATAATTTTGTGCCATTAATATGTAATTTTGTACAAAAATAATGGATATTGGGGAATACATCATAGTCAAGGAAAGAGGAATGATGAACAAGGAACGAAAATTGTACGAGGACTAGACATCGACAGTAGGGACTTGTGAATGGGGCCAACGTTGAAATTTTTTCAAATAGTTTTTGTATGCATTGAAATTTGTCATGGATAGACTATTGGCATGCCTTAATGATATGGGAGGGTTTCTTGACTCAAATTTGAGTGAAAGAACCACTTTCTTACATCATCACTTCATCATGTAAACCATAAATCCTAATTTTCTTTCAGAGTACCCAATTTAGTTGACGCAAGTTTTAGGCTTTCGTCGGTCTTTCTTCATTTTGATTTCAGGTTATACATTAATGTATATAAAATGTATCTGGATCATCGTTGTGATGAAAAATCCCTCTATTTCATTGATTTCTTAATCAACACCATCAAGATACTAGAGGTTGGCAACAGGGACCTTCGAATGGGGCCAACGTCGAAATGTTTTCAAACAGTTTCTGTATGCATTGAAATTTGACCTGGATAGACTATTCGCATGCCTTAACGATATGGGAGGGTTTCTGGACTCAAATTTGAGTGACACACCCACTTTATTCCATCATCAATTCATCATGTAAACCATAAACCCAGTTATTTTTCATATGTTCTAGTAGATATGTTAATGATTCCAAGTTTCATATTTGTATTTGACTGAAGGTCCAACTAGCTTGCAAAGTATCAAATGGATATTTCAAGTTTATAAAGAAAATATGAAATGAATCCAAGCATCATTTGATATCATTGCAAGAGAGACGAATGTAAATAATCTTGCGATGAATTTGCTATACTATTGATGAAAAACATTCATCGATAATTTTATGCCATTAGTATGTAATTTTGTATAAAAATAATGGATCTTGGGGACTACACTATGATCAAGGAATGAGGAATTAGGAATGATGAATGAGGAACGAAAATTGCACGAGGAATAGACATCGACAGCAGGGACCTACGAATGGGGCCAACGTTGTAAATTTTTCAAACAGTTTCTGTATGCATTGAAATTTTCCATGGATAGACTATTGGCATCCATTAAATATATGGGAGGGTTTATGGACTCCAATTTGAGTGAAATACCCACTTTATTCCATCATCACTTCATCATGTAAACCATAAACCCTAATTTTATTTCAGAGTACCCAATTTGTTTGATGCAAGTTTTAGGCTTTCGTCGATCTTTCTTCATTTTTCTTTCAGGTTCTACATTAATGTATATAAAATGTATTTGTGTCATTGTTGTGATGAAAAATACCTCTATTTCATTGATTTCTTAATCAACACCATCAAGATACTAGAGACTGGCAATAGGGACCTATGAATGGGGCCAACGTCAAAATGTTTTCAAACAGTTTCTGTATGCATTGAAATTTGACCTAGATAGACTATTCGCATGCCTTAATGATATGGTAGGGTTTCTAGACTCAAATTTGAGTGACACACCCACTTTATTCCATCATAAATTCATCATGGAAATTACAATAAACCCAGTTATTTTTCATATGATCTAGTAGATATGTTAATTATTCCAAGTTTCATATTTGTATTTGACTGAAGGTCCAACTATATTGCAAAGTATCAAATTGATATTTCAAGTTGATAAACCAAATATGAAATGAATCCAAGCATCATTTGATATCGTCGCAAGAGAGATGAATGTAAATAATCTTGCGACGAATTTGCCATACTATCGATGAAAAACTTTCGTTGATAATTTTATGCCATTAGTATGTAATTTTGTACAAAAATAATGGATCTTGGGGACTACACCATGGTCAAGGAACAAGGAATGAGGAATAATGAACGAGGATCGAAAATTGCATGAGGACTAGACATCGATAGCAGGGACCTGGGAATGGGGCCAACGTTGAAATTTTTTCAAACAGTTTCTGTATGCACTGAAATTTGTCATGGATATACTATTGGCATGCCTTATCGATATGGGAGGGTTTCTGGACTCAAATTTTAGTGACACACCTACTTTATTCCATCATCACTTCATCATGTAAACCATAAACCCTAATTTTCTTTCAGAGTACCCAATTTGGTTCACGCAAGTTTTAGGCTTTCGTCGATCTTTCTTCATTTTTCTTTTAGGTTATACGTTAATGTATATATAATGTATCTATGTCAAAATTGTGATGAAAAACCCCTCTATTTAGTTGATTTCTTAATCAACACCATCAAGATACTAGAGGCTGGCAATAGGGACCCGCGAATGGAGCCAACGTCAAAATGTTTTCAAACAGTTTTTGTATGGATTGAAATTTGACTTGGATAGACTATTCAAATGCCTTAACGATATGGGAGGGTTTCTGGACTCAAATTTGACTGACACACCCACTTTATTCCATCATCAATTCATCATGGAAAGCACCATAAACCCAACTATTTTTCATATGTTCTAGTAGATATGTTAATGATTCCAAGTTTCATATTTGTATTTGACTGAAGGTCCAACTAGCTTGCAAAGTATAAAATTGATATTTCAAGATGATAAAACAAATATGAAATGAATCCAAGCATCATTTGATATCGTCACAAGAGAGACGAATGTAAATAATCTTGCGACGAATTTTCTATACTATCGACGAAAAAAGTTCGTCGATAATTTTATGCCATTAGTGTGTACTTTTGTACAAAAATAATGGATCTTGGGGACTAAACCATGGTCAAGGTACGAGGAACGAGGAACGGAAATTGCACGAGGACTAGACATCGACAACAGGGACCTGCGAATGGGGCCAATGTTGAAATTTTTTCAAACAGTTTCTGTATGCACTGAAATTGGTCATGGATAGAATATTGGAATGCCTTAATGATATGGGAGGGTTTCTGGACTCAAATTTGAGTGACAAACCCACTTTCTTCCATCATCATGTAAACCATAAACCCTAATTTTCTTTTAGAGTACCCAATTTGGTTGATGCAAGTTTAGGCTTTCACCGGTCTTTCTTCATTTTTCTTTCAGGTTCTCCATTAATGTATATACAATGTATCTGCATCATCGTTTTAATGAAAAATCCCTCTATTTCGTTGATTTCTTAATCAACACCATCAAGATACTAGAGGCTGGCAACAGGTACCTGCGAATGGGGCCAACGTCGAAATGTTTTCAAACAGTTTCTGCATGCATTGAAATTTGTCATGGATAGAATATTGGCATGAATTAACAATATGGGAGGGTTTCTGGACTCAAATTTGAATGACACACCCACTTTTCTCCATCATCACTTCATCATATAAACCATTTACCCTAGTTTTCTTTCAGAGTACCCAATTTGGTTGACACAAGTTCTAGGCTTTCGTCGGTCTTTCTTCATTTTTCTTTTAGGTTCTACATTAATGTATATACAATGTATCTGGGTCATCGTTGTGATGAAAAATCCCCCTATTTTGTTGATTTCTTAATCAACACCATCAAGATACTAGAGGTTGGCAACATGGACCTGCGAATGGGGCCAACGTCGAAATGTTTTTAAACAGTTTTTGTATGCATTAAAATTTGACCTAGATAGACTATTCACATGCCTTAATGATATGGGAGGGTTTATGGAGTCAAATTTGAATGACACACCCACTTTCTTCCATCATCAATTCATCATGGAAATTACCATAAACCCAACTATTTTTCATATGTTCTAGTAGATATGTTAATAATTTCAAGTTTCATATTTGTATTTGACTGAAGGTGCAGCTAGATTTCAAAGTATCAAATTGATATTTCAAGTTGATAAACCAAATATGAAATGAATCCAAGCATCATTTGATACCATCGCAAGAGAGACGAATGTAAATAATCTTGCGACGAATTTGCTATACTATCGACGAAAAAATTTCATCGATAGTTTTATGTCATTAATATGTAATTTTGTACAAAAATAATGGATCTTTGGGACTAAAACATGGTCAAGGAATGAGGAATGAGGAACGATGAACGACGAACAAAAATTGAACGAGGAATATACATCGACAGCAGGGAGCTGCGAATGGGGCCAACGTTGAAATTTTTTCAAACAGTTTCTGTATGCACTGAAATTTGTCATGGATAGACTATTTGCATACCTTAACAATATGGGAGGGTTTATGGACTCAAATTTGAGTGACACACCCACTTTATTCATCATGACTTCATCATGTAAACCATAAACCCTAATTTTCTTTCAGAGTACCCAATTTGGTTGACGCAAGTTTTAGGATTTCGTCGGTCTCTCTTCATTTTGCTTTCAGGTTTTACATTAATGTATATACAATGTATCTGCATCATCGCTGTGATGAAAAATGCCCCTATTTCATTGATTTCTTAATCAACACCATCAGGATACTAGATACTGGCAACAGGGATCACCTGCGAATGGGGCCAACTTTGAATTTTTTTCAAACAGTTTCTGTATGCATTGAAATTTGTCATGGATAGACTATTGGCATTCCTTAACAATATGGGAGGGTTTCTGGACTCAAATTTGAGTGACACACCAACTTTCTTCCATCATCAATTAGTCATTTAAACCATAAACCCAATTACTTTTCATATGTTCTAGTAGATATGTTAATGATTCCAAGTTTGATATGTGTATTTGATTGAAGGTCCAACTAGCTTGCAAAGTATCAAATTGAGTTTTCAAGTTGATAAACCAGATATGAAATGAATACAGGCATCATTTGATATCGTCGCAAGAGAGACGAATGTAAATAATCTTGTGACGAATTTGCTATACTATCGACGAAAAAATTTCGTTGATAATTTTATTCCATTAGTATGTAATTTTGTACAAAAATAATGGATATTGGGGACTAAACCATGGTCAAGGAACTAGGAATGAGGAACGATGACCGAGGAACGAAAATTGCATGAGGACTAGACATCGACAACAGGGACCTGCAAATGGAGCCAACATTGAAATGTTTTCAAACAGTTTCTGTATGCACTAAATTTTTCATGGATAGACTATTGGCATGCCTTAACGATATGGGAGGGTTTTTGGACTCAAATTTGAGTGACACACCCACTTTATTCCATCATCACTTCATCATGTAAACCATAAACCCTAATTTTCTTTCAAAGTACCCATTTGGTTGACGCAAGTTTTAGGCTTTTGTCGGTCTTTTATATGTCTCATCAACCATTAGTATTTGTCATTGTTTGGTCAGTTGTTATTCACCAAGGGGATAAGCTGACGCATTCTTGAAATTTCCTTGAGCTCTTACAATATTTCCTTGTATTTTATTCTTCTTAATGTCGTCAACTATCTACCATAACATCTAAGAAAGGAAACAATTTTTCTAATGGAATATTCCCACAAAATTAGAATTCAACCTTTGTCCCCTAAGGGCCTTGGAATTAGCTTCCATATTTTGGGGTGGATAACTTCACCCACTCCCCTATTGAACAACGGGTTAGCTTCCATATTTATAGGACCATGCAAATAATTATTTCTGTTCTTAAATATGTTAATTGCTTGGCTAGCAATTCTATCCTCCACTCAATTCCCATTATGATATGTTGAGGTTTATTATTCATTTATACATTAATTGTTTGAGTGGGTATACATTCCCTGTATTTAAGAAAAACTTAGTTAGTATGGTCATGGGATACCTTCATTTAATTTTACATTAATTACCAGTGGTAACATTGGTTAAGTGTGATGGGTAATTTTCCTTCTCATCATTCACTTGAGTGGATTCTTCCCTTTGGGTTTAGTTATTAGTTTTGAATCTATATTATAGAAACAAAAAACTTAGATTATCCATCTTCCAATGCTACAATGATCCACTATCAAATGATTTATTTCCTCTAAGAAATCATCTAGTTATACTACCCTTTCCCTTTGCATTCATATAGTTCATCTTGCTTGCTTCTAGAGGATTCACTAGAAATAGCCAACTCCTCATTCACTATTGCAACTTATTAAATCAATAATTATTCAATATTCTCCTTTTTTTGAATGCAATTGTGTTGGCTCACTAATCATCAATGACTATTGCTCCTTCTTGGTGGTCACAATTTTGGTTTCTCTAATTATTTTTGTCTCCATCATAATGATTTTTCTATAATCACCATCTAATATAATTAAATTGGGTAGAGTGAGATATTTTATTTCCATATGAAATTGAAATCATTAATAGTCCAATTGATAATATTGCAGTGATCCTTGGAATCTATTGAATGAATTCAATATGAAATGCTCATTGATCACCTTGTTGAAGAAATTGATGGATTCTATTGTCAACCAACAACTCTAGTGGCCTCAATTTTGATTTCTCTAACTTTCCCCATGTATCCTTCATTTACTATGGAACCATCATCCAATAACATATTGGTTAGAGAGCGATCTCCTATTTCCATATGTATTTTTGTGCTCCATCCTTGTCTAAGATCATAATGTTTGTAACCTATACTCCTTGTTTCATCGTATCAATAAATTTTTGGTATTGATATCATTAATAGTCTAATTGATTGTCATGATAGCCCTCTGAATATGTAGAATTAATTCTTCCCAAGTTCTCATTGATCACCTTGTTGAAGCCCTAGTTATATATTTTAGCATCTATCAACTCATTGTTCAATAATGTGTAGGTCAACATGAATTCTATAGTTTTCTTATTTGTATAATGCATTCCATGTTCTATGGAAATCAACACAAAGTCTCTCTCTTGTGCTAGTTTGAACATTCTTTTCATTTGGTTCCTCATTTCTCTAATGTGTGTTGGTTGACATAGATTCTGTTGTCTTTGTGTCAACAAACACATTCTACTTAATTGTTTTCTTAATACAATGAATTTACAATTCTCTACCAATGATTCTCCTGTTATTTTGGTGTCACTAGACACATCTTCCTTTTCACCTACATCAATTGACATAGCCATGACCCTTGTATTCTTGAGATTGTAGGGCCATTTTATGGTAGGATTTGATGTTGTTCCAGTGCTTTTCAAGTCGAAATGTTGTATTAGGGGTTATGGTAGTTAATCTCATTAGGAGTTACAAGTGAGATAAAGGTTACATTGGTTTAGAATTGTACTTTATAGGGATTAGGGGTTAATGTTTATAGGGTTTAGGTATGGTGAGAATTAAGGGTTAGGTGTTAGGGATGATAAGGGTTATAGTGTTATGGAGTAAAGTGGTTATATGGTTTGAGTATTATAAGGATTAATGTTTTTGAGATACAGTTATTAGGTGGTTAGGGTTGATAAGTTAGGCTTTAGCTATTTGGGGTTTATAAGTTAGAAATTATAGAGATTATAAGTGATTAGGGTTAACATAGGTGATAGAATAGTACTAATAATGGATAGATGTAATAGTTAATGTACATTTTTGGGGTTATAAGGGTTAAAGATTAGGGTTAAATTTTCAAGGGTTTAGGGGTTTGGGATTCTAAAAATTGTAGTGGTTATGAGTCAAATGTGTTTGGGAAAATAAATTATAGTGATTATAAGGGTTAATGGCCATAGGTTCTTAGGGGTTAGATGGTTACTTGGTAATAGTGGTTGTATGTAATATCATTAAAAATTATAGTTACATGGGTTTAGGCAGGATCTAGATGAGATTTGGTGAAGATATCTACTTGTTGATCTACTAAAGGAACAAAGATTCACACAAGTTATCCTTGAGCATGAGGTTGCCAAATTTAGTGCATCCAAATATCCATGTGTTTTGTCTTCTAATGATTCATTGGATTATGAATAAGCTCAATGGTACCTTGATTGTCACAAAGGTGGAATGAGTTTTTTGAGGAAGACCAAGTTGATCAAGCATCATTTGTATCCAGGAAAGATGCTTTCTGGCATGAAATTCACTAGCATCATTGTCGTTACTGGAGAAGAGAATAAAAACTTGTTTCTTCTTAGAACACTAACAAATTGGTCCAAAGCCAAGAGAAAACAAGTAGCCCAAGGTAGATATTATCTCATCAAGATCACTAACCTAGTGGACATTGAAAAATCCGAGGCAGATATGAGTACGATTGGGCATGGATGGTACTTGGTTCTCCATATTTTCAATGACCACCGAGGGGAAACCAAACACTGCAAGATGTGTGGTGCTCTTTCAGATGTTGAACCCTATCTCCGGTTGAACCGATTTTAGGGTGGAAATGTCATTAAAAAGAAAAGATAACTCTTCCCAGGCCCCCGATGACATCTCCAGATTTCCTAACATTGTTGTCCACCACCATGTCCCACTTCAGGAATATTAAACCAATTCTCTTTCGATGTTCATGCAAAGTGCACCCTTGATACAAGGATTCCCTATCTCTTAGGATCGACTAACCAACCATGTCCAAGTGATGTTCACATGGAATATTTCCCCACTTCACTCTTCAAAGTTCTCATTTGAATATTTGCTACTACCACCAAGATCTACACCAGGGGCACATGTTGATATCATAAACAAAAACTATATATTATATAATATATTCATATAACATATAACATATTATATAAAATATGACATATAATATAAAAAATATTTATCAAATTAAAATATTGTTATATATATGTAACATATATGTTATATATGTTACGAACAAAACCTGACCGCGCCCTAACCCTATTCACATTGCACAGTGAATAGAACCCCGCGAACAGCCTAACCCCATTCTCATTACACAATCCACAGTCGAACCGACCCCTAACCCCATTTGTTCTAACTCGTCCCATTCGAACTTGGCCGACCCCATTCTGTGCATTGATCCCTGAACTCGGTTGACCCCATTCAGCCCATTCACATTCATCTCGATCCACAAAGGTAGACATAGACCCCAACAAGATACGTGGTGACCCTAGCAAGGAGCCACAGAGACAAAGAGCGACAAAGAAGTGAACTAGACCAACAATGGCTTCCATTTCAGTAAACTTTCCTCACTTTGTCCTTTTCAAAATTTTCATTCTGAAAAGTCTAGGGCACACATGCATCATCATTTGAATGATATATTCTATATATTTGATCTAGGGCACCATGTTTGAATTATATATTCTTCATATTTGAGTTAGGGAATATTCGAATTAAAATCTATGCCAACCATCTAAAACACTTCAAGAATCCAACTAAAATACCATAACTACAAATTGGGTAGTCAAATAGTGTGAAATATCCTACAGTCCAAGTGTTTGTCAAAAGTCCAAACTCATGAATTCATATAAATTTTCTACAACAATGAGTAAATTCATAAAAACCTCTATAAACATTTCAGTGTCAAATTGTTTGACGAAAGGCCAACACAGTACAACCAAGAAAAAGACCAAAAATAATTGAGTGGGAATTTTACAGTTTTAAATGCACACAAAGCTCTTCATTAGGTTGGTAAATTTCTTGTAGCATCATAACATTAGGTTGGTAAATTGAGAACATTCATTTGAGGGATAACTATTTGTGGGCACCCCCAACCCCTCTAGAATTTAGTGAAATAATGATAATTTTGTAACCAATTTTTAGGTCTTCCCTGCTATGAAGACCCCATTGATGGTGATTTGTTTACCCTCTCTTAATTCTTTCCTTGATTGACACTTAGACAATGATATATATTATTTCCTTTTAATATTAGAAGGCATTTTCTTGTCCATGGCTAGTCCCCCCACCAACCCCCTTGGCTCCATCTCGAATTATTTTAATGATCTTAACAAACATAAGCACTTTAGGGAAATTGTTTTAGACTTCTTCTTAGGGTCATTTGGGGGTAGTAGGGATTGTGACTTAGTCTCTTTGACAAAAACATTATTCATTTGGACATGGACCAAGTTAGTATCATTAGAAGAAAATCTCGTATATACAGAGGGTACACTACATTCCCCCAGAACAATATTATTCTAAATGATCTCCCCTAAGTCCGATGATAACTCTTTTTAGCCAGAACTTCCCTCGACCCTTTTTGATCCAATTAAGGACTCAAACATAGAATGAGGACCATCAATTGTTAAGTCCATATGTTAAGTAGTATCCTCATAACCAATTGGAATCGAGAAGCCACTAGGAACATTATGAAGGTGCAAGAACATGTATGAGATATACATACCTCTTTTATTTGGAGGTGTTGTTGGAGTTAATGTGTCAGGTTGTGTAGAATCCTTTCTAGATGTCAGTTGATGAGGGTCATTCTTCAGACACCCAAATTCATGACAAAACACACAACAAAAAAAGAGTCTCCAACAATCTCATTTTTGTTTGAATTTCCAATTTCTCCATTCTATATCTGTTATCTCCCAAAATGAATCAGTTAATTTGTTCCATTTTGTAGGTGATAGCATGGTCATAAATTAGGGTTCTATATAAATTTTTAGAATTTAGAAGTGTCAAAACATAGGATTTAATATGTTATACTAGAAATAAATCGATCCTCAAAAGGTATTTTCAAAAAAACAAGAAAAATCCTTTCAACAACTAACCTCTATTTTGAAGTTGAAGTTAGCTGGTGAAAGCCTCCAGTTTCAATGGCTAAAGTGTACTCCCAGCAGCAAGTGAGCTGGTGAAAGTGTTAACACAGGTTTTCCTCCAATGACTCCAGAAAACCAAAAGGATATGCCAGACACATGTCATATGATCATCATGACGAGTTAATGGAAGAAAATGAGCGGTGACACCTTTTCATGACGTTCTAGCAGGACATCATGATAAATTGTACTCGCGAATTTCGTGGGGAAGACATAAAAGTTTTTGAAGACGTGATGAGATCTTAATCATCATTGCAACCAGAGGATAAAGTACCAGCTATCTAACGACATCAAATCAAATCATCATTTCTTATTTTAAACTCACGGTGTTAAAAAATTCTATTATGGGGTTTCATATTTCAATTGATAACACAGGGTCATTTTCACTAGCGCCAGCCTTTTCCTTATTAAGAAGATTACTGTGTAAATCATGTACAAATTAACTGGTGATTAATTTTCATATGGAAAGGAAGCAAGGAGGACTACTTCTGAGGAAAGAATTAGACAATTTAAATTTTTTATAGTCTTATCCAGAGGTGCAGAAGCGTTTCTTAGACGTAGGTTGTATGACATATGTGGAAAAGTTGCAAAAGGGCTATCACTAGGTGATAACAGATACTTTTGCAAAGTCATATGATGGAAATAAAGCTACAGTGGGTTCTCTGGAACTGATAGTTGATGAAGATGCCATCACTTCAACAACTGGCTTGCCCAGAGTAGGCCAAAGTTGGTTTAAAACAATAGTGACCAATAATTTGGATTTTAGATCATACCTCAAGACAGAATTCCGAAGTATAACCTAGAAGAAAAGTATCTTGTAACATCCCGCTCTGGCGCACTGAGAACACTTATTATTTGAGGACACTTTCTCCCAAGTGATCTGGACTTTTATGATGTTATACCCTTTATACTTGATTATGATGTGATTGACAGATGACATGATGTGTTACTATTTGACATAGACAGGTGCTATTGACTCTGCTTTATTTAGTGTGCAGGATTTTTGACCTTGAGGATGCAGAGGCATCGGTAGAACCCCCTTGGACTCTGGACAGAGTCAGGGAGTGTGCTTTTGGGTTGATATGTTTACTATGATGTTTCATACGATTTGATGATTTGTCGTTGACATTCCTGACATGATTGTTGATGATGCAGGATGACGATAGCTTGCCGACCAGACTCACATATGGAGTAAAGGGGCCACACATGATTGCAGAGAGGTTGAGGGAGAGGGGTGGACAGCAGCCCTGCCACCACCTGCTAGCACTCCCGCCGTGGCTCGAACTG
>JASDQU010685003.1:21709-36272 GCA_032191745.1 Picea mariana | reverse complement strand
GCATTAATAGGTGAGGCTACACCAAAAGAGTCATATCAATATGACTTCAGGTAACATGTAGCCTTAATCTCATACATGAAAAACACTCAATAGAATCTGTAGAAAGTTTTCTCATATACTCCCCCCACCCCCACCCTCATATGAGGGTGGGGGTATATATATATATATATATATTACCAAAAAAAAACCACTAACAAAACATAAGTTTGAAAACAAAAAAACAAAAGACACATTTCAATGTCCAGCGTGAGCTAGATGGAGGAGAAGGTCAAGGTTAGAGTAGAGAGGGGGAAGTAGGTTGCGCAAGCTAGGAGGAGAAGGAGGTCAGATCAGAGAGGAGGTAGGTCGTGTGAGCTAGGAGAAGGAAAGGAGGTTAGGGAAGAGAGGAGGGCACGTAGAGGAGGTAGGTCACAAGAGGAGGAGGAAAATGAGGTCAGGGAAGAGAGGAGGGCACATGGAGGAGAATAAGGAGAAGGAGGTCGAGGGCAGAGAAGAGGGAACACGAGGAGAAGGAGAAGAAGAAGGAGGTTGAGGAGAAGGAGAAGGAGGTTGAGGGAAGAGAGGAGGGCATGCGGAGGAGGATAAGGAGAAGGAGGTCGAGGGCAGAGAAGAGGGAACACGAGGAGAAGGAGAAGAAGAAGGAGGTTGAGGAGAAACAGGTTGAGGGCAGAGAGGAGGGCACATGGAGGATGAGAAGGAGGTCAACCTGCACGCGAGGATAAGGAGAAGGAGGTTGAGGGAAGAGAGGAGGGAATGCAAGGAGAAGGCCAAGATCGAGGGCATGCTCGATAGAGGAGGAGGAGGGAACACCATTTGGAACCTACGTGCAAGGAGGAGGTTGACAATCAATTCAACATGGTATTATTTCTTTTCTTTTAATTTTTCTGGTATTTTCATCTTGAAACATGCCATGAAAATGTTCACATTCACCATTTTATATTTCAATATTTGGATCATTAATATCCCATTCATTACTGTAAATTCCCAAGGTTTTTCCACACATCTTACAAACCACTACTAAAATAGAGGGAACCCAACACCATCAATGAAGAAAACAAAATAAATGACAATGAGAGAGTTGTGACCGTATGTCAACTAATTTTTCCCTTTAAAAAAACTTCATTGATGTGCAAGGGAGCAATATGTCTGTGAGAAAAGACCAAACATCTATCCCCCCCACATACATTCAATAAGGTGTGTGGGATAAACACACCCTCAAAACAACAAAAAATTCACAAGAAACTACCTAAAACCCTAGTATCATTCTTAGAGCTTAATGTAAAGGCTTTGAGCCAACACCTTAGGTCTATGAACCACTACCAAAATAAAGGGCACCCAACACCATTGATGAGGTAAAAAAAATAAACTACAACTCAATTCTATTATTTCAATTCTTAAAGATTATGCTCACCACCCCCATCAATATCTCTTTTGTGTGGAGAATATTAGGGCCAAAATCCACTCATGCAAATCAGACTTAAAAAACTATAAATGAAGTAAAAATCAACTTTAGGTTTGGCATAGTACTCATGTAGACAAAACCATAAAAGGAAAATATTGCATGATCATGCAGACCCAAAATGATTTATAGCACCCAACTAAATTCTCCCTCAAATTTGAGATTCAAATACTTACATAAATTTTGATAAGAAGGGGCACCTTTCCAAGCTTGGAAACCTTTGCACTAGTAGTTCCATGTGTTGGAATATGGGGCCACAACTTGTCCTTTTGAATCTTCCACGTTGTGATCATCAATACCACATAGTTGAATATGATTAGTCCACACATCCATTAAGTCAACCCTGATATTGTTAGTGTGGCAGTATGACACTTTCTAGGATTTTCATATGCACCTATAGTCTCTATTTACTATTCACATCAATGTTTTATCTTCACCCACTATGAATATGTGCCATCCTTGTCTCATCTTGAATGAACACCATGTAGGGAAATCTTGTGTTTTTAATCATAATTCATCCCATTTGTATTCCATGTCTCATCCCTTCAATCCTACATGGTTTTTTCTTGGACCTAAAACATTATAGAATTTTATTTTGGTACGAAGTCAAGTCAGTGGGAAGTGTTGCAAAACTAGACAACATAAGAATCTCACTCCATCCATTCTAGTATTGGACCGTAAATATCATAAAACACATGTTTAAAACAAGTATTGGTGTTGGGGAAGGATCCATGCAACACTGAGGAACATAGGGATCAATATCTACCTAGGATCTTGAATCCAAAAACATTATGAAACACAATCATACATTGTATCATGTTGAGCACCACCTCAATTTTTTTGTTGCATGTTCAATTGCTAAATTGAAAAATCACCATTTAGGTATTTATAAGATTTTGATTATGTCCTCTAGATATTACGGATCTGTCAGTGTAGGTTTATGGTTCAATGGATAAATTCTAACATGAATGTATGGTTCACCATATCCATAAGAAAATGACGGTTCGTTTTCCATCCCCATGCTAACATATTCACCTCATTCCTTCAACGGTGCCTTTCAGCTAGAATCAATGGCACATGCCCTCACTAATGTCACCTTACAATTAATATTAGTGCCTTCAATGGTTCCTTTTCAAAATATTGATAATATCACCTCACCATCATCAATGCCTTTGATGGTTCATTTTAACATCATCACTACATGTCTTCATTCATGTCACCTCACGATAATTCCACCTCTAATGCCCTCACTAGTTGTAGGCTAGCATTTCCAAAGTTCACCCTCCCTCATAATAGTTGTTTCCTCTCGCCTTTCTTTCCTTCACTAGTTCAACCCTACAGTGTTAATCTTAAGAGAGAATTTGAGGAAACAAGGCTTCATCATCTAGACCAAGATGCAACATGTTTTTGAAGAAGTGAAGATGTTGAAGCTATGCACCACACCTATGCTTACAGTGTTATATGTTGCTCATCCTTTTGATATAGAAGATGATGCATATGACTATGGGATAGGTATTTTTTTGACACAACAATGGCATTCCATTGTGTTTTACTTAGATACATTCAATGACGCAATCCACAACTTTTGAAGTTATGATAGAGAGATGTGCTCCATTGCTTAAGTAGTTCACTAGTGGAGACACTATGTATAGGGAAAATAAATTGTTATTCAATCTAACCATAAGCCACTACATACCTAGAGAAAAATTGAGAACACACCACACATGAAATGGAATTTCTTATAGCAATTCCAATTGGTTATCAAACATTTACATTGAAGAGATAAAAATGTAGACTACTATTCGAGTCGACCACCAATAGCATTTGCAGTGGTTCTTAACACAAACATGTATGATATAGAACACTAGAAAGAGTTCTACAGTACACACATAAATTTTGTGAAAGTTTATGAAACCATTCAATAAGGATGCCGCACTACCTACACAATACTTATTATTAATTCGATTGAATTTCATATGAATACAGATCTTTTGTATTGACTTGATATGATGTGTTCACTTGCAAGTGAACCTAATGATTTGTTGATTTGGTAATCTCATTTCTTTAAGTTGGTTGGGAATTTCGTCACATCAAATATAGTTGCAAATTTACAACAACATTTTTATTCGCCATGTATGAGGCATGATTTTGAGCACCACCTCAATTTTTTTGTTGCATGTTCGATTGCTAAATTGAGAAATCACCATTTAGGTATGTATAATATTTTGATTATGTCCTATAGATATTATGGATCTACCAGTGTAGGTTTATGGTTCACCAATATATAAATTCTAACATGAATGTATGGTTCACCAATGGATAAATTCTAACATGAATGTATGGTTCACCAATGGATAAATTCTAACATGAATGTATGGTCTTTATCATTGATCTTAGTACATGTAAAGAAATATTGCATCTTATTTAGAATTGTAGAACTAAATTGAAAATTGCATTTTGAAAAACATATCATTTATTGGGAATTGAAGTTAGGACTTTGCATTATGTTCATATTCATGTATTTTACTTGCTAAGTCATAACATCATTAGTTTCACGACCACACCTTTTTGAGTAACCAAGGCCACTAAAAGTAATGCTTATAATTTAAAGTTGTTTAGTAACGATTTTATTTTCTAGAGTGCACAAACTATCTTAGGATTTAGAGCCTTGGAGTAGGATTTTGTGAGTAAAATTCTCCAAGGCTATCAAATCAACATATGTGTCTGACTAAGGGAGTGGAGAAATCCATTGTATAATCGATAGTATCAGGAGGCTTCGCTTACACCGGAGTTAAGCACAAGGTCGAGTGAGGTTGGTTGAAGGGATAACCCCCCGATACCTTCTTAGAATCAGATATATTTCTGGGGTTCTATTCGTATATGGGGATATTGCTAGTACCTTTACCTCTGTGAGAGGCGATGCTTTCGAAGTTCCAGGATTTGTTACTCTGCCCATATGATGGATCTAACTTATGATTATTCGCCTGTGCATCGGTTATATCATGGTTGCTTAGTTGCTTAACTTAGTTACCACATAGGTTACTTGTAGGGGTTATTCTGTAGGTACCCTAGGTCAGATAAGGGTTGGACAACACACAACCTTTATGGAGGATTACCTCTCCAAGAGGATTTGACCGACTGGTTGTTAAGCCCATGAGGGCCCTTATAACGGATTTTTTTAACTCTGATATTTAAAAGAGGAGTCTTAGGCCCCTCTTGGGCAAGGCATACCTACTTTAGAGAGGGAGGCCCCTTTCAACCACTTTATCTTGTTTGTGTGCATATTGGCCTTTTGTTTATTTTAATTTGGTATGCTCTTTGATTACTAGTTGGTCTTAGGATTTGTTTTTTTTTTAATATCACGAGTCTTGGGTCATCGTGGAGCCAAACCAATTCCCTACAGGTCTCGTCGCTTGTTACAGTTACCACCACATTTTGATTATTTTCCTTCTAAAAGTCGTAAAGTTATTATACGTGGTACATACACCTCCACTTACCAAACTTGTGATCGTACGAGGATGAGTACCTAATCGAGTCAGAAAGACACTAGGAGTCCTTCAACTCCCATACCCACTACAGTCAATGATACTCCTTCGAAACCTTCAACCACTATGGTTATAGTGTCGGAGGTTCCTATCATCATGCATGTCCTTCCTATAGTGAATAATCAACCTATAGCCATGACATCTTTTGGGTCCCTTTGTCACTCGTTGGGCTACAATATTCAGTCCATATAAGGTCCCTCGGGCTTCCTTACTGATTAATGAGCAACATAGGTTTCTTGATGAAGGTAATCTTAGTGGTAAACATCAAGCTCACTTGCTCAAGGAAAAAGGAAAGATGAATTAGAAGGAAAGATGACATTTTGATGCTTCTTTACATAGACAAGAATGTCTCGACCAAAAAAATACATTGAAGACTGATGAGTCAACATCCATTCAAAGGAATTGAAATAAGGAAACATCAGACACCTCAAAGTCTATGGCTATGTTGCTTGGGCTCATATTCCAAATGATTTCAAGAAGAAATTGAGCACAAAGAGTCATGCTTGCATCATGATGGGGTACTATGAATAATCCACAACCTATCTGCAGAGGATATCATTTCACCTTTTTCCTGCCTCCCTAAATGAATTTCTAAAACAATTGAAGCCACTAGACTTGATGTTGGTGATGTCTCTTCAAGTTGACAAACTCATAGTCACACGCAACATGATAGTGTTTCTTTGATGGCTATGTGTGCGTTCTTGAGACTTGTGATCATATCTCTTACTTAGATGCACAAGGAAAACCTGAATGGGAACAAGCTATGCAATATGAGATGAATCATCTTTTGAAGAATCATACTTGGTATATTTTGACTCTTCCTCAAGGTAAGGACATCGTAAAATATCCATGGGTCTATAAGACCAAATTTACCTCCGAAGGTGTTGTTGAGTGTCATAAATCTCGCTTGGTCACAAAAGGATTTTTTTAACAAGAAGGCATCGACTATAATGAGACCTTTGTTCCTGTTACACCCCCATTCCTAGGGGTAATTAGAGGATACCATGTCTTATGGTCCATAATGAAGATAGTGATCCCAACCATGATGATGATCAACATGTCCACAAATAGCAGCCCAATAGCCCCCCTAATATTTCCTCTTATACTTTAGATCATCCAAGCTCATCACATCCTATCAACTCAGTGTATGGGAGATGGTAAGCAAGTGTCACCATGAGGTATGTTAGTCCTTATTTCATGGGAATTTGTGGATAATGGATCACTAGATCAAGAAGTTAGGTTTGCTTCCTTGTTTCACCTTGGTCGCCAACATGTGTGCCTTAGTCCCATGTTGTCACCACCTAGGGATAAGGGGTACCATTAGGGGGCCCTCACAAAGGTAACGTTCCATTTTCCCACCATACTTAACAATTTCCATCATGGATCCTGTCACAGTTTACTAAGATTCGATAATGGGTCATGGTACATTTTCTCATGAGAAGAGGGGTTGAAGGCCTAGAGGTTGATTGAAGCTACTAAGAAAAAGAAACATACAAAAACAATAATGATAAAGAAAGAAAGAAAGAATAGCAAAGGACTCTAAAATCCAATCCAAAATTGAGCTCTACCCTTCCGCGTTCACCCTAGTCCCAAAGCAATGATGTTATAGATTTAAACCTTATGAAGGGGACTTGCAAATATGATAAGAGGACAAATAAAAAGGAAGATTAAGGGGTTTGGAAAAACATAGCTCTTAGAAAGTGGTAAGTCAAAGAAAGTGCACCCTCCACAAATGCGCTCATAGAAATGGACTCAATGACACCATATGCTATGAAGTAACCCTGATCCATATCACTATCAGCCTTACTCTTGAAGGGTTCATTTATTTCACTACTTCCCCCGAGACATATTCCTATGTTTGGGTCTTTTCTTTCATTGCTTCCCTCGGGACATATTCCTCTTCTTGAGTATTTTTTTTCACTATTTTGGTTGGCACACCTAATTGAGCCAAATGAAGGTCCTCCCATATTCAAACTTTCCAACTTACATACAGTCCTAAGCTAGTGTGAAATTTGAAAGGGATACTGATGTGAATTGTTCATGTGGCTTGTATCTTAATAAACAACGTACTTTGCATGATTTAAGGACTAGTATATCTTATGAACATTGGCTTTAGTTGATTTCATATTTTTTTTTTATCCTGATGCCCTTGACATGGTTCTTTGAAGGACACCCCAGGTTTTCACCTAGGATGTTATTCCTTTATTGCAGGATATGGCACGTGTCATGCAGAGTAGTGAGTCACCAGTGACTTGACACATTCAGATAGTGGGTCTCACATATTTAGGATGACAATAGACATGTCTATCAACCAAAGTATAGTGGGTGTGCGTCTTAATAATTCTCTCAAATTTAATTGAGGATTGTCTCCTTATCATTACATTGATTTCGACCCCTTAGGATTGAGTCTGTGTCTAATGGCATCGGTTCTGGGGTACTCCAACTAGCATCGTGTTCCATACAGTCCTAAGCTAGTGTGAAATTTGAAAGGGATACTGATGTGAATTGTTCATGTGGCTTGTATCTTAATAAACAACGTACTTTGCATGATTTAAGGACTAGTATATCTTATGATCATTGGCTTTAGTTGATTTCATATTTTTTTTTTATCCTGATGCCCCTGACATGGTTCTTTGAAGGACACCCCAGGTTTTCACCTAGGATGTTATTCCTTTATTGTAGGATATGGCACGTGTCATGCAGAGTAGTGAGTCACCAGTGACTTGACACATTCAGATAGTGGGTCTCACATATTTAGGATGACAATAGACATGTCTATCAACCAAAGTATAGTGGGTGTGCGTCTTAATAATTCTCTCAAATTTAATTGAGGATTGTCTCCTTATCATTACATTGATTTCGACCCTTTAGGATTGAGTTTGTGTCTAATGGCATCGGTTCCGGGGTACTCCAACTAGCATCATGTCCCATTACCACAACTTGTTGGCATGTGTCATTTGACTCCAAAAATGCCCCTATAATTCCCAGATATTATACCAATAGTAATAGATCGTAATACAATTATGAAAGAGTAACACTATGGTAAACATTGTGAGCTTACTATGATACCAATAGGATACTAGTAATGAACTAGTGTTACATCTTGATTGACTGACTGTTTATGTCATTAATGGTGTTATAAGATGTAAAAGAAAATAGGTATTTGTCAGATGTATATTCATTGAGTAAGGGAAGTTCACGTATAATAGAGGAAAGTGAGACATCTAGTAGGTCTAACAGGTGAAGATCAACTAGAGGTGAGACGATCAGAAGAAAATTCCATAGTCGCATGGAAGTTTTTCTTGCGAAAGGGGGATCATGTTCTTATGATGATGACAACATAGACGACATCGAGGTTCCCTTGAGGTACAAACATATAGTGAAATGATGGGTACCCAAGGATCTTCCTGAAATAAACATTGTTTTTTGTGTAAACGAAAGGATATACCAGATTGCTCCATCGTCATTACATGGTTTGGGAATATTTTCCATGGATGGCATAAAGGTATGTTACGAAGGATTAGCTAAATTGATGGAGTACACCAGACCTTTTTATATATACAAATATTGGATACGAATAGTCCAATATACAAAAAGTATGCGAAGATAGGGCTTGGCTGCAAATTATATACAGCTAAAAGACAATGATCAAAATAAAGAAGAAACTAGCTATATTTAAGGAAGGCAAAAAGAAACGGTGAATATTGCAGGGTTTATAAAAAATACATGAGCCACGACCACAAATAAGTGACCCAATTGCATATTTGAGGGGCGTGAAGGAAACCGTGTATTCGTATGTGCAATAAAATCAATAGTTGCATGTGAATAGTTATTGATTGATTATAATTTGAATCGAATAGATACAAATGTTTTAATTATGGGGGCGGTACGTATACTAATTTACCCAACTTGTAAGCAATGACTCTCATATTTTAGGATTTTCATTATGTTCTCTACGATGTTAATCCATTTGGAGAGATTCAATCTATTTACTCAGTGTGTCCTATTTTTGTTATCAACAATAACATTCCTCCTTGGATGTCAATAAAGAGGGAGGATTTCTCATACATTTGAATTTATTTATCATGATAATGATCACGGTTTTAATTTTACTGTAATGTGGCAGGATGATCGTGGTAAATTAAAAGAGGCCTTAGAACATGTAAAGGAACAACAATCTTCGAATTGCATTTAATGTGCATTTTATTTCTGTGGCGATCAGTTATTTTATTTGTTTACATAACTGAATTATCATTTATTTTGTCAAATATGTAGTCGGCAGGAAATGATGTTGATGATGATTCTCTTGGCCAAAGAGATTAGTATGAATCCCTCAACCCTATGGTTTTAATTAGAAAAATGATCAATAAAGAAAACAAGTAACTAGCTCACTTGTTAGATATTCTAGATCAAACTCCTGAGGTCGAAGAAAGGATCAATCATCAAAGAAGTTATGACAAGGCTTAAGACATATAAGGTAATAACCATAGTTTCAAGGGATTTTATTTTTATGTCATAAGATCAATTATGAAATCTTGATTTTTAACTTTTACATTATCTAAACGAAAAAATGTTTTCTTTCTTATATAGAGATTTTTGGATCCTGCTGACATCAACATGCATGGTGTCAGTAGTAGTGGCACTGCACAGACACCATAGGGTCCCGACGCATGCCCTCATATAACTGTCAGGATGCAACTATTCATATCTCCACATTCCACACCATTAGGTGGGAGCCACGACACACACATCGAGGAAGCAGCCACACAGGTAGGCTTTGGAGGTGGTGACGGAGATGAGGTCGATGATTTGACCAACTATATGGTTGTGTTTCCTAAAGAAAGACATGTGACCAGCACAGGGACCCTTAAGGGCACATTTCTGGTCAACGAGGAAGGGCTTCCATTAAAGAAAGTTAAAGTCACAGGTAATTTTTAAAATTTTAATTGTTTCATGTTCTCTATGTAGACAAATATAAATCATCTAAATTATTATTTTTAAATTAATAATCATATAATCATTTTGCGTGTAGGGAATAATGATTTTTATAGGTCCTTGGAGAATAATTCATTGCTGATTTTTGGGCCCACCATACGGGAGAGGTGGAATTCCCAGAATTCCAACCTCAAAAAAGAATTGATGAATTATCTTGAAATCCTTTTTGGTGTGGGCACATTTAATAAGACCTTGGCCACCGCCGCAATTGGCCAATATTTAAAATATGCATGAGAAACATATAGGAATCACTTGAAACAAAATGATAGGTACTATTTTCCTCTGATGATTCCAGATAGGGACTGGAAGGCCCTCATTGAGGATGAAAAAGAGAAGAAATTGATAGATGAAGGAAAAACACCCTCTGGTCCCAGAAGGTAAATTACAATTTCAATTCAATACCTTCAATTTTTTTTAGAAGTAAATAAAATTTTGCTATATATTAACATACTTGAAACTTTTGATGATAGGTTGATTGACATGTCAAAGGAAACAAAATCAAGTCTTTCCAAATGTGTCCAACACAGGTTAGGCCAGGGCAGCTACTTGAAGTTGCAGTCACGAATTGTAAGTACCTAAATATCTTATTTGTATCGCCTTAAAACTTTTAGGTAATTGCAGTGAATAACATTAAAAATACATACTCTTATGCAATGCAGGGTGACGAGTTTGGTATTGAAACCACAGAGGAAGACCTCCAGATTGGTTACAAGTATGGCTATAAAGTTGTAGTTGAACACCAAAAAAGCTTGGGGAAGTTACCAAGAACCACTTTGCAAGATAAGATAAATAAAATTCAATCCACATTAACCTTTATTATTAATATAATACAATCATGTTGGATATTATTAATATTTACAACTTTGTTTTAATCAGGGGAGCAAAACTGTCAACGAATGCACTAGTATTGGAGAGTAGTGCGTTGATAGCAGTTTGCAACTAGAAGATGGTTCTCCCATGCCGTCCCAATATTCCATGGGGGTGCAGCCCCATGATGGTTCTACGACCGAGCTGGCACATGATATTAATATGGCTGTATTTTAATCATATACTTAACAATTTCGTAGTTATGCATTTTGTACTTCTTCTTTTTTTTTACTTATACATTTATGATTGTCCTTATAAAGTGTGTGGTCTCAGTGGCAGAGAATGTTGTACTTGCGGCTCATATAGTTGAAGAGGAGCACACAGGGGAAACCATTCCAACGGTGTCGACTAGTGCACTAGGTAAATACTGACATTGCAAGTGTTTTTTTTAATATTATTGAACTAGTTCAATGATATTTAAAAAATGACCATCTAAATTTTGTATTTTTTTTTTTTGTAGGTGATGCCTCATCACAACGGCCTCCATTACCCCATGAGTACCCCGTGACTAGGTGTTCTCTGTGTGAGGGGACGTAATCACAATCAAATTTTGAAGAGCACCCACATAACGAAGATGTAAATATTGATGAAATGATTAGGAACTATAGAGCTAAGAAGAAGAGGCCGGCTAAAAGTACTAAATGATGATGTACATGAATATTTTAATAACTATTTAATATAAAATCTATTTTCACCATATTCCACTTTCCCACGGCCTTACATTAAGACCATTTTCATGATTACATATGAGTTTAGACCTATTATTTTCCAAAGCATTAATTTTAGTATTTTGAGTGAGTTTATGATTAAATATTGAAAAAATAACATGTTTCCACTTATATATCAAAGTGGGATGAGTTCTATGATGTTTACAGGTACATTTTAATACTCCAACCAAGTCATATGATGTAATAGAATAAAGCCTCTTTTCACATCAATTTCCATTCTCTAGTTTTTAGATGTAAAGTTCTTTAGTGTAGTGTATGATGTTATGGAATAGTTGTTACTTTTCTCTTAGCAGAATTGAGCTCACTCCAAATGGATCAAGGAAACATTTTATTTCATTGTAAACAATTGTGAATATTGGTATGTAAATATGTTTGGTTTTTCTCTAAATATTTCAATAGATTTATATGTTGGGTATTGGGGAATTGAGAGTGATGTGAGGGGGGAAAGGGGCCATAAGAGCTTCCGCCTTCATGTGGTTGGCCCTATTCAGTAGAGAATAATTTATTGGAGCCATTTAATCTTGGAGAAAACCTCCCTCGATCCAACGAAGCAACAACAAAGTCAATGTTGACTTCGTTGTTGCTACTTCAAATCAAGGGAGGTAGTTTGATCAAATATTAGACATGTGGCTCCAATAAATTATTCTTGAAACCAAGAGGAGCTCATTTAGGTATGTTCTGACACTCTCGTAAAAATGCATCTTAGAGTAAATAATGCGCTACAAATATGACTTGTATTGATGTTTTAGATAGTTATGGAGGTTGAATGATTTTGGCAAGTACTTTAACATCTTTCTTCATCGATTAAGGGAAGCTCAAGACTAGCAGAGGGTCATACAGTTGAAGAGAAACACACAGGGCCAACCATTCCAATTGTCAACCATTCCAACTGTACCATCGACCAATTCATCAGATGAGGTGTGATTTCTCCTTTCAACATAATTTATATAGCCATAAATTCTAGTTATGTTTAATGTTTTATGAATTGTTATGTGATTATTTATTAATGCGGGATTTTCTATGTGATAATTTATTGATATATATCATGTGTTTAGTACTTGTCATGTTCTCTCCTTGCATCCAGTAATGGTAGATAAGAGTCCATTTATATTGAGTGAAATAAACCTTGGCTTCCTGTAGGGATTGATGAAGTGTTAGTTCATGCATCTACTGCTAGGGGTCCTCCTAGAATAAGGCCAAATGAACTGAGAAAAATTTCCATAAATAGTGTTGTTGTACTATTCCTCCTTTTTCCTAGGTATTGTTCCAGATCATGGAGCATGTATTGTCCATCTATCGTAAATATCCTTGCATGTTGATCATGAAAACCCAGAAAGTGCTTCAACGATACAATTTTCCTCCTTTACGCAATGATACAATTTTGCTCCTTTGGTACAAGATGGAAGCTAAGTAGTATGACTATCTATCTCAATTAGAATAACATGGTTAGATAATCTCCTCTATTTAGTGAAAGACTCAATATAACCATCATAAACTAGAGGACAACTTAGGTCAAAGGGAGTGATTTTTTGGGTTATGATGGGGTTGCAAAAATTAGAGCTTCCACTGAACCAATCTTAAGCTAAAAAACACTTTCCTTAACATCCTTATTGTATAAAAAGGTATCAAGATGTATTGAATTAGCTAATGAGAAGTGTGAACTAGTCTTTAGCAAACTATCTTTGGGGGAAACCCAAATTTGATTAGATCCATCATTGGGAACTTTAGGCATCTTCTCACTTTTTTCTGGGAAGAAAATGTCATCCAAATGGTAGGTTTGTAAGGGATCATCATAAATAAAATCATGATGACCAATGGCATAAGAGTCAAAAACGTTTTTTGGAATACCAAGAGTAATTACCTAAGAGTATTTATCATATTTAGGACAAGGTTGATTATAGAACTATGATACTTTATGGTTATATTTGTTATCAAGGAGATCATGATTAGGTTTCTAATTTTTAGGCTTATATTCATTAGACAAAATTAGGCTTCCAAATTGATCATGCTTGAAAAAATTATTTGTTATATCATCAAACTAAAAGTTGCCAGTGTTTACATCAAGATCAAGATTTATCTTTATATGGTGGAAGAATTTTTTATTTGAAATACTATCGGGAAGAGAATTTTGTGGGTTATTTCCATCGTTGAATGTTTGGATTTTTTTCTAGCCAAAGAAAGAGGTTTTAAAGGAATGTTTCTAAAGTTGGACTATTACAAGGCCTATGACAATTTGGAGTGGAAATTCATTCTCCACATGCTTGAGTGGCTAGGATTTGGGCCAAAGTTCATATATTATGTCAATATTCTCTTTTCCATTTCTTTGGTTATTGTGTGTGTTAATAGATCCCTTACTTATCTTATTCCTCTTAGCAGATCAATGATGTAGGGCTACGCTATAGCCCCTAAATTATATGTTCTCACATATGATGCCTTGGGTTATCTATTATAAACACCCATCTATTATAAGGTAGTTTACCAAGGTAAAGTTACTGGCATTCCCCAATAATATTTAATCAACTCCCACTATGCTTATGAACACCTTTTGTAAAGCTTCTAAAGAGATACTACAAGATGAGAAAACCTCTATGATACTTATTGGATTAGATGATCACCCGGGGTGGATTCCTTCCCAATGGAAATTGGTTCAAAGGGGGGAAATCACCAAGTATCTTGTTATTCTATTTAGCATTGACATGACTCGAAATCATATGTGAAACTGGGTTATTAATAAGATTATAGTCAAACTTGAATACTAGAATAGTCAAGATAGTTGAGCATGTTTTTGAGTAGTTATCTTATATACAGGTATTCTAAAGGCACATCACATGTAGTAGGTCAGGTTTTAGTGGTAGTAGGTTACCCATACTTATAGATTAATTTCAACATTTAGAGCAAGTATGGGATGTTGAAGACTCCTAAAGGGTATGGCCAAATTCATGTCTTTGCATTGCTTGAAATTCATATAT
>JASDQU010685003.1:3478-17352 GCA_032191745.1 Picea mariana | reverse complement strand
CTGACTTGGTTTGGGAAATTAGATCTAGGAGCATCTGAACCGTCGATCTAGCACCATCGCGACCTCGGATATCAGGAGAATGAAGGTAAGGAGACTGCCAAATTCACAAAACACGAAATCCCAACTTGATCACAGTCGTTGATCGAAGGAAAAATCTGGACCATTGATCTGACACTCACAAATATTGGGAAATTGGGGATCGGGAGAATAGAGGTGAACCAACCTCCAAAGTCGTGAAACGTGAAATCATGACTTGATCATAGCCGTCGATCGAGGGAAGATCGTGCACTGTAGACCTAATCATATCGAGAGTTCCCGATATGCAAAATCCTGATGCGCTTGAGAGTTGAGCCCTAGGTCATGACTGGAGGTTACATTGAGGGAAGATAAGGGAGGGGTTAGTATATTCTAGGATCCTTTTTGGGTTTCGAAGGTTGGGAGAATCGGGGTGATTCACATGCAAAGTCCTGACATGCGAAATCACAAAATTCCTTTTTGGTTAGGCTCATCGTCACAGCCAGTGGTCACGTGAGAAAAGCTTGCACCTGGTACTTGTTTCATGAAAAGGACCTATAGAAATTTCTTGAAGATTCCAGCGAGGAATCGAAGAGCTTCTCCAACTCAAATATTGAGAAGATCCGGAGACCCGGAGGTCAAAAGACCCTACTGAGGTGGGGGCACTGCATCATATGAGTAAGTTCAAAAAATATCGGATATTGTCATAAGAGAAGTCGTTAAATACTTCAAGTTGAGGCAGGTCGCTCAAAGATGTGGACCAAACACACAAGGATGAGGAGAAGGCAAAGATCAAGGGAATGCTCGATAGAGGAGGAGGAGGGAACACCATTTGGAACCTACGCGCGAGGAGAAGGAGGTTGACAATCAATTCAACATGGTATTATTTCTTTTCTTTTAATTTTTCTGGTATTTTCATCTTGAAACATGCCATGAAAATGTTCACATTCACCATTTTATATTTCAATATTTGGATCATTAATATCCCATTCATTACTGTAAATTCCAAAGGTTTTTTCAGACATCTTACAAACCACTACTAAAATAGAGGGAACCCAACACCATCAATGAAGAAAACAAAATAAATGACAATGAGAGAGTTGTGACCGTTTGTCAACTAATTTGTCCCTTTAAAAAAACTTCATTGATGTGCAAGGGAGCAATATGTCTGTGAGAAAAGACCAAACATCTATCCCCCCCACATACATTCAATAAGGTGTGTGGGATAAACACACCCTCAAAACAACAAAAAAATCACAAGAAACTACCTAAAACCCTAGTATCATTCTTAGAGCTTAATGTAAAGGCTTTGAGCCAACACCTTAGGCCTATGAACCACTACCAAAATAAAGGGCACCCAACACCATTGATGAGGTAAAAAAAATAAACTACAATTCAATTCTATTATTTCAATCCTTAAAGATTATGCTCACCACCCCCATCAATATCTCTTTTGTGTGGAGAATATTAGGGCCAAAATCCACTCATGCAAATCAGACTTAAAAAACTATAAATGAAGTAAAAATCAACTTTAGGTTTTGCATAGTACTCATGTAGACAAAACCATAAAGGGAAAATATTGCATGATCATGCAAACCCAAAATGATTTATAGCACCCAACTAAACTCTCCCTCAAATTTGAGATTCAAATACTTACATAAATTTGGATAAGAAGGGGCACCTTGACAAGCTTGGAAACCTTTGCACTAGTAGTTCCATGTGTTGGAATATGGGGCCACCACTTGTCCTTTTGAATCTTCCACGTTGTGATCATCAATACCACATAGTTGAATATGATTAGTCCACACATCCATTAAGTCAACCCTGATATTGTTAGTGTGGCAGTATGACACTTTCTAGGATTGTCATATGCACCTATAGTCTCTATTTACTATTCACATCAATGTTTTATCTTCACCCACTATGAATATGTGCCATCCTTGTCTCATCTTGAATGATTACCATGTAGGGAAATCTTGTGTTTTTAATCATAATTCATCCCATTTTTATTCCATGTCTCATCCCTTCAATCCTACATGGTTTTTTCTTGGACCTAAAACATTATAGAATTTGATTTTGGTACGAAGTCAAGTCAGTGGGAAGTGTTGCAAAACTAGACAACATAAGAATCTCACTCCATCCATTCTAGTATTGGACCGTAAATATCATAAAACACATGTTTAAAACAAGTATTGGTGTTGGGGAAGGATCCATGCAACACTGAGGAACATAAGGGTCAATATCTACCTAGGATCTTGAATCCAAAAACATTATGAAACACAATCATACATTGTATCATGTTGAGCACCACCTCAAGTTTTTTGTTGCATATTCAATTGCTAAATTGAAAAATCACCATTTAGGTATTTATAAGTTGTTGATTATGTCCTCTAGATATTACAAATCTGTCAGTGTAGGTTTATGGTTCAATGGATAAATTCTAACATGAATGTATGGTTCACCATATCCATAATAAAATGATGGTTCATTTTCCATTCCCATGCTAACATATTCACCTCATTCCTTCAATGGTGCCTTTCAGCTAGAATCAATGGCACATGCCCTCACTAATGTCACCTTACAATTAATATTAGTGCCTTCAATGGTTCCTTTTCAAAATATTGATAATATCACCTCACCATCATCAATGCCTTTGATGGTTCATTTTAACATCATCACTACATGTCTTCATTCATGTCACCTCACGATAATTCCACCTCTATTGCCCTCACTAGTTGTAGGCTAGCATTTCCAAAGTTCACCCTCCCTCATAATAGTTGTTTCCTCTCACCTCTCTTTCCTTCACTAGTTCAACCCTACAGTGTTAATCTTAAGACGGAATTTGAGGAAACAAGGCTTCATCATCTAGACCAAGGTGCAACAACATGTTTTTGAAGAAGTGAAGATGTNATAGAAGATGATGCATATGACTATGGGATAGGTATTTTTTTGACACAATAATGGCATTCCATTGTGTTTTACTTAGATACATTCAATGAATCAATCCACAACTTTTGAATTTATGATAGAGAGATGTGCTCCATTGCTTAAGTAGTTCACTAGTGGAGACACTATGTATAAGAAAAATAAATTGTTATTCAATCTAACCATAAGCCACTACATACCTAAAGAAAAATTGAGAACACACCACACATGAAATGGAATTTCTTATAGCAATTCCAATTGGCTATCAAACATTTACATTGAAGAGATAAAAATGTAGACTACTATTTGAGTCGACCACCAATAGCATTCGCAGTGGTTCTTAACACAAACAAGTGTGATATAGAACACTAGAAAGAGTTCTATAGTACACACATAAATTTTGTGAAAGTTTATGAAACCATTCAATAAGGATGCCACACTACCTACACAATACTTATTATTAATTCGATTGAATTTCACATGAATACGGATCTTTTGTATTGACTTGATATGATGTGGCCACTTGCAAGTGAACCTAGGGATTTGTTGATTTGGTAATCTCATTTCTTTAAGTTGGTTGGGAATTTCGTCACATCAAATATAGTTGCAACTTTACAACAACATTTTTATTTGCCATGTATGAGGCATGATGTTGAGCACCACCTCAATTTTTTTGTTGCATGTTTGATTGCTAAATTGAGAAATCACCATTTAGGTATGTATAATATTTTGATTATGTCCTATAGATATTATGGATCTGTCAGTGTAGGTTTATGGTTCACCAATATATAAATTCTAACATGAATGTATGGTTCACCAATGGATAAATTCTAACATGAATGTATGGTTCACCAATGGATAAATTCTAACATGAATGTATGGTCTTTATCATTGATCTTAGTACATGTAAAGAAATATTGCATATTATTTAGAATTGTAGACCTAAATTGAAAATTGCATTTTGAAAAACATATCATTTATTGGGAATTGAAGTTAGGACTTTGCATTATGTTCATATTCATGTATTTTACTTGCTAAGTCATAACATCATTAGTTTCACAACCGCACTTTTTTGAGTAACCAAGGCCACTACGCTTATAATTTAAAATTGATTAGTAACGATTTTATTTTCTAGAGTGCACAAACTAGCTTAGGATTTAGAGCCTTGGAGTAGGATTTTGTGAGTAAAATTATCCAAGGCTATTAAATCAACATATGTGTCTGACTAAGGGAGTGGAGAAATACATTGTATAATCGATAACATCAGGAGGCTCCGCTTACACCAAAGTTAAGCACGAGGTCGAGTGAGGTTGGTTGAAGGGATAACCCCCCAATACCTTCTTAGCATCAGATATATTTATGGGGTTCTATTCGTATATGGGGATATTGCTAGTACCTTTACCTCTGTGAGAGGCGATGCTTTCAAAGTTTCAGGATTTGTTACCCTGCCCATACGATGGATCTGACTTACGATTGTTCACCTGTGCATCGGTTATATCATGGTTGCTTAGTTGCTTGATCTAGTTACCACATAGGTTACTTGTAGGGGTTATTATGCAGGTACCCTGGGTCAGATAAGGTTTGGACAACACACAACCTTTATGGAGGATTACCTCTCTGAGAGGATTTGACCGACTGGTTGTTAAGCCCATGAGGGCCCTTATAACAGATTTTTTTAACTCCGATATTTAAAAGAGGATTCTTAGTCCCCTCTTGGGCAAGGCATACCTACTTTAGAGAGGGAGGTCCCTTTCAACCACTTTATCTTGTTTGTGTGCATATTGGCCTTTTTTTATTTTAATTTGGTATGCTCTTTGATTACTAGTTGACCTTAGGATTTTTTTTTTTTTATATCACGAGTCTTGAGTCATCATGGAGCCAAACCAAATTCCCTGTAGCTCTCGCCGCTTGTTACAGTTACCACCACATTTTGATTATTTTCCTTCTAAAAGTCGTAAAGTTATCATACGTGGTACATACACCTCCACTTACCAGACTTGTGATTGTACGAGGATGAGTACCTAATCGAGTCAGAAAGATACTGGGAGTCCTTCAACTCCCATACCCACTACAGTCAATGATACTCCTTCGAAACCTTCAACCACTATGGTTGTAGTGTCAAAGGTTCCTATCATCACACATGTCCTTCCTATAGTGAATACTGAACCTATAGCCATGACATCTTTTGGGTCCCTTTGTCACTCGTCGGGCTATAATATTCAGTCCATATAAGGTCCCCCGGGATTCCTTACTGATTAATGAGCAACATAGGTTGTTTGATGAAGGTAATCTTGGTGGTAAACTTCAAGCTCACTTGCTCAAGGGAAAAGGAAAGATGAATTAGAAGGAAAGAGGACAATTTGATGCTTCTGTACATAGACAAGAATGTCTCGACCAAAAAAATACATTGAAGACTAATGAGTCAACATCCATTCAAAGGAATTGAAATAAGGAAACATCAGACACCTCAAAGTCTATGGCTATGTTGCTTGGGCTCATATTCCAAATGATTTCAAGAAGAAATTGGGCACAAAGATTCATGCTTGCATCATGATGGGGTACTATGAATAATCCACAACCTATCTGCAGAGGATATCATTTCACCTTTTTCCTGCCTCCCTAGATGAATTTCTAAAACAATTGAAGCTGCTAGACTTGATGTTGGTGATGTCTCTTCAAGTTGACAAACTCATAGTCACAAGCAACATGATAGTGTTTCTTTAATGGCTCNGTTGTCCTTGTGCATCTGAGTAAGAGATATGATCACAAGGACAACCTGAATGGGAACAAGCTATGCAATATGAGATGAATCATCTTTTGAAGAATCATACTTGGTATATTTTGACTCTTCCTCAAGGTAAGGACATCGTAAAATGTCCATAGGTCTATAAGACCAAATTTACCTTCGAAGGTGTTGTTGAGTGTCATAAATCTCGCTTGGTCACAAAAGGATTTTGTCAACAAGAAGGCATCGACTATAATGAGACCTTTGTTCCTGTTACCCCCCCATGCCTAGGGTTAATTAGAGGAGACCATGTCTTATGGTCCATAATGAAGATAGTGATCCCAACCATGATGATGATCAACATGTCCACAAATAGCAGCCCAACAGCCCCCCTGATATTTCCTCTTATACTTTAGATCATCCAAGCTCATCACATCCTATCAACTCAGTGTATGGGAGATGATAATCAAGTGTCACCATGAGGTATGTTAGTCCTTATTTCATGCGAATTTATGGATAATGGATCACTAGCTCAAGAAGTTGTGTTTAATTCCTTGTTTCACCTTGGTCGCCAACATGTGTGCCTTAGTCCCATGTTGTCACCACCTAGGGATAAGGGGTACCATTTGGGGGCCCTCACAAAGGTAACGTTCCATTTTCCCACCATACTTAACAATTTCCATCATGGATCATGTCACAGTTTACTAAGATTCGATAATGGGTCATGGTACATTTTCTCATGAGAAGAGGGGCTGAAGGCCCAGAGGTTGATTGAAGCTACTAAGCAAAATAAACATACAAAAACAATAATGCTAAAGAAAGAAAGAAAGAATAGCAAAGGACTCTAAAATCTAATCCAAACTTGAGCTCTACCCTTTTGGCGTTCACCCCAGTCCCAAAGCAATGATGTTATAGCTTTAAACCTTATGAAGGGGACTTGCAAATATGATAAGAGGACAAATAAAAAGGAAGATTAAGGGGTTTGGAAAAACATAGCTCTTAGAAAGTGGTAAGTCAAAGAAAGTGCACCCTCCACAAATGCGCTCATAGAAATGGACTCAGTGACACCATAAGCTATGAAGTAACCTTGATCCATATCACTATCATACTTACTCTTGAAGGGTTCATTTCTTTCACTACTTCCCCCGAGACATATTCCTATGATTGGGTCTTTCTTTCACTGCTTCCCTCGGGACATATTCCTCTTCTTGGGTATTTTCGTTCATCATTTTGGTTGGCACACCTAATTGAGCCAGATGAAGGTCCTCCCATATTCAAACTTGCCAACTTACATACAGTCCTAAGCTAGTGTGAAATTTGAAAGGGATACTGATGTGAATTGTTCATGTGGCTTGTATCTTAATAAACAACGTACTTTGCATGATTTAAGGACTAATATATCTTATGAACATTGGCTTTAGTTGATTTCATATTTTTTTTTTATCCTGATGCCCCTGACATGGTTCTTTGAAGGACACCCCAGGTTTTCACCTAGGATGTTGTTCCTTTATTGCAGGATATGGCACATGTCATGTAGAGTAGTGATTCACCAGTGACTTGACACATTCAGACAATGGGTCTCACATATTTAGGATGAAAATAGACATGTCTATCAACCAAAGTATAGTGGTTCTGTGTCTTAATAATTCTCTCAAATTTAATTGAGGATTGTCTCCTTATCATTACATTGATTTCGACCCCTTAGGATTGAGTCTGTGTCTAATGGCATCGGTTCCGGGGTACTCCAACTAGCATCGTGTCCTATTACCGCAACCTGTTGGCATGTGTCATTTGACTCCAAACATGCCCCTATAATTCCCAGATAGTATACCAATAGTAATAGATCATAATACAATTATGAAAGAGTAACACTATGGTAAACATTATGAGCTTATTATGATACCAACAAGATACTAGTAATGAAATAGTATTACATCTTGATTGACTGACTGTTTATGTCATTAATGGTGTTATAGGATGTAAAAGAAAATAGGTATTTGTCATATGTATATTCATTGAGTGAGGGAAGTTCACGTATAATAGAGGAAAGTGAGACATCTAGTAGGTCTAACAGGTGAAGATCAACTAGAGGTGAGACGATCAGAAGAAAATTACATAGACGCATGGAAGTTTTTCTTGCGAAAGGGGGATCATGTTCTTATGATCATGACATCATAGACGACATCGAGGTTCCCTTGAGGTACAAACATATAGTGAAACGATGGGTACCCAAGGATCTTCCTGAAATAAACATTGTTTTTTGCGTAAACGAAAGGATATACCAGATTGCTCCATTGTCATTACATGGTTTGGGGATATTTTCCATGGATGGCATAAAGGTATGTTATGAAGGATTAGCTAAATTGATGAAGTACGCCAGACCTTGTTATATATACAAATATTGGATACGAATAGTCCAATATACAAAAAGTATGCAAAGATAAGGCTTGGCTGCAAATTATATATAGCTAAAAGACAATGATCAAAATAAAGAAGAAACTAGCTATATTTAAGGAAGGCCAAAAGCAACGGGGAATATTGCAGGGTTTATAAAAAATACATGATCCACGACCACAAATAAGGGACCCAATTGTGTATTTGAGGGGCATGAAGGAAACCGTGTATTCGTATGTGCAATAAAATCAATAGTTGCATGTGAATAGTTATTGATTGATTATAATTTGAATCGAATAGATACAAATGTTTTAATTATGGGGGCGGTACGTATACTAATTTACCCAACCTGTAAGCAATGACTCTCATATTTTAGGATTTTCATTATGTTCTCTACGATGTTAATCCATTTGGAGAGATTCGGTCTATTTACTCAATGTGTCCTATTTTTGTTATAAACAATAACATTCCTCCTTGGATGTCAATAAAGAGGGAGGATTTCTCATACATTTGAATTTATTTCTCATGATAATGATCACGGTTTTAATTTTACTGTAATGTGGCAGGATGATCGTGGTAAATCAAAAGTGGCCTCAGAACATGTAAAGGAACAACAATCTTCGAATTGCATTTAATGTGCATTTTATTTCTGTGGCAAACAGTTATTTTATTTGCTTACATAACTGAATTATCATTTATTTTGTCAAATATGTAGTCGGTGGGACATGATGTTGATGATGATTCGCTTGGCCAAAGGGATTTGTATGAATCCCTCGACCCTCTGGTTTTAATTAGAAAAACGATCAATAAAGAAAACAAGTAACTAGCTCACTTGTTAGATATTCTAGATCAAACTCCTGAGGTCGAAGAAAGGATCAAAGAAGTTATGACAAGGCTTAAGACATATAAGGTAATAACCATAGTTTCAAGGGATTTTATTTTTATGTCATAAGATCAATTATGAAATCTTGATTTTTAACTTTTACATTATCTAAACGAAAAAATGTTTTCTTTTTTATATAGAGATTTTTGGATCCTGCTGACATCAACATGCATGGTGTCGGTAGTAGTGGCACTGCACAAACACCACAGGGTCCCGACACATGCCCTTGTATAACTGTCAGGATGCAACTATTCAGATATCCACCTTCCACATCATTAGGTGGGAGCCACGACACACACACCGAGGAAGCAACCACACAGGTAGGCTCTGGAGGTGGTGACGGAGATGAGGTCGATGATTTGACCAACTATATGGTTGCTTTTCCTAAAGAAAGACATGTGACCAGCACAGGGACCCTTAAGGGCACATTTATGGTCAACGAGGAAGGGCTTCCATTAAAGAAAGTTAAAGTCACAGGTAATTTTTAAAATTTTAACTGTTTCATGTTCTCTATGTAGACAAATATAAATCATCTAAATTATTATTTTTAAATTAATAATCATATAATCATTTTGCATGTAGGGAATAACGATTTTTATAGGTCCTTGGAGAATAAGTCATTGTTGATTTTTGGGCCCACCATACGGGAGAGGTGGAATTCCCAGAATTCCAACCTCAAAAAAGAATTGATAAATTATCTTGAAATCCTTTTTGGTCTGGACACATTTAATAAGACCTTGGCCACCGCCGCAATTGGCCAATATTTAAAATATGCACGAGAAACATATAGGAATCACTTGAAACAAAATGATAGGTACTATTTTCCTCTGATGATTCCAGATAGGGACTAGAAGGCCCTCATTGAGGATGAAAAAGAGAAGAAATTGACAGAGGAAGGAAAAACACCCTCTGGTCCCAGAAGGTAAATTACAATTTCTATTCAATACCTTCAATTTTTTTTAGATGTAAATAAAATTGTGGTATATATTAACATACTTGAAACTTTTGATGATAGGTTGATTGACATGTCAAAGGAAACAAAATCAAGGCTTTCCAAATGTGTCCAACACAGGTTAGGCCAGGGCAGCTACTTGAAGTTGTAGTCACAAATTGTAAGTACCTAAATATGTTATTTGTATCGCCTTAAAAATTTTAGGTAATTGCAGTGAATAACATTAAAAATACATACTCTTATGCAATGCAGGGTGATGAGTTTGGTATTGAAACCACAGAGGAAGACCTCCAGCTTGGTTACAAGTACGGCTATAAAGTTGTAGTTGAACACCGAAAAATCTTGGGGAAGTTACCAAGAACCACTTTGCAGGATAAGATAAATAAAATTCAATCCACATTAACCTTTATTATTAATATAATATAATCATGTTGGATATTATTAATATTTACAACTTTGTTTTAATCCGGGGAGAAAAACTGTCAACGAATGCACTAGTATTGGAGAGTAGTGTGTTGATAGCAGTTTGCAACTAGAAGATGGTTCTCCCATGTCGTCCCAATATTCCATGGGGGCGCAGCCCCACGATGGTTCTATGACCGAGCTGGCACATGATAGTAATATGGCTGTATTTTAATCATATACTTAATAATTTTGTAGTTATGCATTTTGTACTTCTATTTTTTTTTACTTATACATTTATGATTGTCCTTATAAAGTGTGTGGTCTCAATGGTAGAGAATGTTGTACTTGCGGCTCATACAGTTGAAGAGGAGCACACAGGGGCAACCATTCCAACGGTGTCGACCAGTGCACTAGGTAAATAATGACATTGCAAGTGTTTTTTTTAATATTATTGAACTAGTTCAATGATATTTAAAAACTGACCATCTAAATTTTGTATTTTTTTCTTTTGTAGGTGATGCCTCATCACAACGGCCTCCATTACCCCGTGAGTACCCTGTGACTAGGTGTGCTTTGTGTGAGAGGACGTAATCACAATCAGATTTTGAAGAGCACCCACATAACGAAGACATAAATATTGATGAAATGATTAGGAACTATAGAGCTAAGAAGAAGAGGCCGGCTAAAAGTACTAAATGATGATATACATGAATATGTTAATAACTGTTTAATATAAAATCTATTTTCACCATATTTCGCTTTCTCGCAGCCTTACATTAAGACCATTTTCATGATTACATATGAGTTTAGACCTATTATTTTCCAAAGCATTAATTTTAGTATTTTGAGTGAGTTTATGATTAAATATTGGAAAAATAACATGTGCTCACTTATATATCAAAGTGGGATGAGTTCTATGATGCTTACAGGTACATTTTAATACTCCAACCAAGTCGTGTGATGTAATAGAATAAAGCCTCTTTTCACATCAATTTCCATTCTCTAGTTTTTAGATGTAAAGTTCTTTAGTGTAGTGTATGATGTTATGGAATAGTTGTTACTTTTCTTTTAGCAGAATTGAGCTCACTCCAAATGGATCAAGGAAACATTTTATTTCATTGTAAACAGTTGTGAATATTGGTATGTAAATATATTTGGTTTTGCTCTAAATATTTCAATAGATTTATATGCTGGGTATTGGGGAATTGAGAGTGATGTGAGGGGGGAAAGGGGCCATAAGAGCTTCCGCCTTCACATGGTTGGCCCTATTCAGTAGATAATAATTTATTAGAGCCGTTTAATCTTGGAGCAAACCTCCCTCAATCCAACAAAGCAACAACAAAGTCAATGTTGACTTCGTTGATGCTACTTCAAATCAAGGGAGGCAGTTTGATCAAATATTAGATGTGTGGGTCCAATAAATTATTCTCGAAACCAAGAGGAGCTCATTTAGGTATGTTCTGACACTCTTGTAAAAATGCATCTTAGAGTAAATAATGCGCTACAAATATGACTTGTATTGATGTTTTAGATAGTTATAGAGGTTGAATGATTTTGGCAGGTACTTTAACATCTTTCTTCGTCGATTAAGAGAAGCTTAAGACTAGCAGAGGGTCATATAGTTGAAGAGAAACACACAGGGCCAACCATTCCAACTGTACCATTGACCAATTCATCAGATGAGGTGTGATTTCTCCTTTCAACATAGTTTATATAGCCATAAATTCTAGTTATGTTTAATGTTTTATGAATTGTTATGTGATTATTTATTAATGCAGGATTTTCTATGTGATAATTTATTGAGATATATCATATGTTTAGTACTTGTCATGTTCTCTCCTTGCATCCAATAATGGTAGATATGAGTCCATTTATATTGAGTGAAATAAACCTTGTCTTTCTATAGGGATTGATGAAGTGTTAGTTCATGCATCTACTGCTAGGGGTCCTCCTAGAATAAGGCCAAATGAACTGAGAAAAATTTCCATAAATAGTGTTGTTGTACTATGCCTCCTTTTTCCTAGGCATTGTTCTATATCATGGAGCATGTACTGTCCATCTATCGTAAATATCCTTGCATGTTGATCATGAAAACCCAGAAAGTGCTTCAACGATACAATTTTCCTCCTTTACGCAATGATACAATTTTGCTCCTTTGGTACAAGATGAAGCTAAGTAGTATGGCTATCTATCTCAATTAGAATAACATGGTTAGATAATCTCTTCTATTTAGTGAAAGACTCAATATAACCATCATAAACTAGAGGACAACTTATGTCAAAGGGAGTGATTTTTTGGGTTATGATGGGGTTGCAAAAATTAGATCTTCCACTGAACCAATCTTAAGCTAAAAAAAACTTTACTTAACATCCTTATTGTATAAAAAGGTATCAAGATGTATTGAATTGGATATTGAGAAGTGTGAACCAGTCTTTAGCAAACTATCTTTGGGGGAAACCCAAATTTGATTAGATCCATCATTGGGAACTTTAGGCATCTTCTCACTTTCTTCTGGGAAGAAAATGTCATCCAAATGGTAGGTTCGTAATGGATCATCATAAATAAAATCATGATGACCAATGGCATAAGAGTCCAAAACATTTTTTGGAATACCAAGAGTAATTACCTAAGAGTATTTATCATATTTAGGACAAGGTTCATTATATAACTATGATACCTTATGGTTATATTTGTTATCAAGGAGATCATGATTAGGTTTTTGATTTTCAGGTTTATATTCATTAGACAAAATTAGGCTTCCAAATCGATCATGCTCGAAAAATTATCTGTCATATCATCAAACTGAAAGTTGCCAGTGTTTACATCAAGATCGAGATTTATCTTCATATGGTGGAAGAATTTTTTATTTGAAATACTATTGGGAAGAGAATTTTGTGAGTTATTTCCATCGTTCAATGTTTGGATTTTTTTCTGGCCAAAGAAAGAGGTTTTAAAGGAATGTTTCTAAAGTTGGACTATTACAAGGCCTATGACAAGTTGGAGTGGAAATTCATTCTCCACATGCTTGAGTGGCTAGGATTAGGGCCAAAGTTCATATATTATGTCAATATTCTCTTTTCCAATGCTTTGGTTATTGCGTGTGTTAATAGATCCCTTACTTATCTTATTCCTCTTAGCAGATCAATGATGTAGGGCTACACTATAGCCCCTAAATTATATGTTCTCACATATGATGCTTTGGGTTATCTATTATAAAAGGTAGTTTACCAAGGTAAAGTTACTGGCATTCCCCAGTAATATTTAATCAACTCCCACTATGCTTATGAACACCTTTTTTAAAGTTTCTAAAGAGATACTACAAGATGAGAAAACCTCTATGATACTTATTGGATTAGATGATCACCCAGGGTGGATTCCTTCCCAATGGAAATTGGTTCAAAGGGGGGAAATCACCAAGTATCTTGTTATTCTATTTAGCATTGACATGACTCGAAATCATATGTGAAACTAGGTTATTAATAAGCTTATAGTCAAACTTGAATACTAGAATAGTCAGGATAGTTGAGCATGTTTTTGAGTAGTTATATTATATACAGGTATTCTAAAGGCACATC
>JASDQU010685002.1:72175-85911 GCA_032191745.1 Picea mariana | reverse complement strand
CTAACTGAATACAATATTTTGATGCCAGCTAGAAACAATACAAATCTGTTTATTCTCTTTAATCAAGTCTCGAGCTCTTTCTTACTGCCATATGCTCTACTACTTTGTATGCACTCGATTTTTACAAACCATGTAGGCCCTAACCATCTCCCTCAATATAAAATATATCTACAGTGAAACTAGTTGTTTGAAGCATTGGACTTTGATCAATAAAGTCTATGTAGTGAAGAGCTCCTTTTTTAAATTGAGTTCCCTCTCCAGGGAAAATAATATATTCTCCAGACACTCTCACCCAATTTTGGCATTCTTTATACTCCGCAATTTTGATATGTGAGACATTATTGTAACACATCTTATCTTTGCTCTCTGGCCAATGCACGGGCAATCTGTAACCTTCTGGAAAAGAAACAAAACATGTTGGAGAATATTGAGGGAAATGTCTCTATGTTTAGCACTTGGAATTTTTTGGATAACCTCCAAATTACCAAGACAATAAATGTAATCAGGACTAATTGTTGAATTGCAAATTTTCCAATTATGTGAGCAGCCACTGACTTCATTGGACTAGTCTATGTTATCATGCGAGAAATTTTTTCTTGATTCGAAAACATTATGTAAGAAGAAAAATAGAAGTAAATGATATGCTTCCTGTAGATCTTTCCTAAGGCAAGAGTATAATCCGCTAATTTTACTCCTTGCACAAATATTCTCCCAACAAACTGGAACATGGAATTTCCTTCATACGCAGGCTCAATATCTCTTCAAATACAAATAAAGTTTTGTATTTTTCTGATATTTGCATTCCATGTGGATTTTTTCATTATCGAGCTTTGATATCCACTTGGCACTTATGATAAGATTTCTCTGGGACTCTGCTGCTCGGACAGGATACTTGGAGAGGCGTTAGGAAGATTTTGTATGGTGGCTCCTTCACAACCAATTTGGTAAGTAAATTCACCATTACATATGAGTGTTTTCCTGGAACTTGTGCATTTGATATCGAGACAGTTGTTACATAATATGGACGCATTTCAAAACTTGGTAACTGAGCATTCCTCGTAGTTGCATGAGCTTCGAACCTTGGGTAGTGTTTAATTGTCGACGGTGCTCTTAAGTCACTTGTGGATCCCGGTGTAAAACTTCCTTTGTCCCATTATTTGCGCCAGCGATCACTCTAATGATCAGCAAGGTCTACAGTGATTTACCCATATCGATTCATCTGCAAGATAAATTCGAAGACCTGAAGCTTGTATCTCTCGGTATCATCTTTGCAATGCATAGCAGTAGAAGCTAGAAACGTATAACTTCTTGTTGTTTTGCACTGAGGGAATAATCCCACATCCAAGAAATAAAATACCTTGAAAATATTTTATATCGTCAAGTTTTGACAGTTGTTTTCAATGCATAGTGCACAAATAAAGACCCTTGTGAGCTTCCTCTTCGTGGCGCCTTGTGTGTTAGGGTTTTGGACATTCGTGTTGCCTTGTGTTGAGTGCTTAGTGTGACTTGGCATATGATAGAGGCTTGACTTCATGGGTACTTGGTAGCGCACTTAAGACAAAAACATTGAGATGAATTCCCATATTTTATTTTTCCCAACTAAATCTTAAAAATTTTATTTTTCCCAACTAAATCTTAAAAATAAAATCATAAAATAATGATTTTCCAAATCATTTCCCAACTAAATCTTAAAAATAAAATCATAAAATAATGATTTTCCAAATCATTTTAAAATAATAATTTCCTTGGCTTTTTATTTTTCCCAACTAAATCTTAAAAATAAAATCATAAAATATTTTTCCCAACTAAATCTTAAAAATAAAATCATAAAATAATGATTTTCCAAATCATTTCCCAACTAAATCTTAAAAATAAAATCATAAAATAATGATTTTCCAAATCATTTTAAAATAATAATTTCCTTGGCTTTTTATTTTTCCCAACTAAATCTTAAAAATAAAATCATAAAATATTTTTCCCAACTAAATCTTAAAAATAAAATCATAAAATAATGATTTTCCAAATCATTTCCCAACTAAATCTTAAAAATAAAATCATAAAATAATGATTTTCCAAATCATTTTAAAATAATAATTTCCTTTCCCAACTAAATCTTAAAAATAAAATCATAAAATAATGATTTTCCAAATCATTTCCCAACTAAATCTTAAAAATAAAATCATAAAATAATGATTTTCCAAATCATTTTAAAATAATAATTTCCTTGGCTTTTTATTTTTCCCAACTAAATCTTAAAAATAAAATCATAAAATAATRATTTTCCAAATCATTTTAAAATAATAATTTCCTAAAACTTAGCTTAGTAAAGCATATAAATCTTAAAAATAAAATCATAAAATAAAAATAATAATTTCCTAAAACTTAGCTTAGTAAAGCATATAAATCTTAAAAATAAAATCATAAAATAATGATTTTCCAAATCATTTCCCAACTAAATCTTAAAAATAAAATCATAAAATAATGATTTTCCAAATCATTTTAAAATAATAATTTCCTTGGCTTTTTATTTTTCCCAACTAAATCTTAAAAATAAAATCATAAAATAATGATTTTCCAAATCATTTTAAAATAATAATTTCCTAAAACTTAGCTTAGTAAAGCATATAAATCTTAAAAATAAAATCATAAAATAAAAATAATAATTTCCTAAAACTTAGCTTAGTAAAGCATATAAATCTTAAAAATAAAATCATAAAATAATGATTTTCCAAATCATTTTAAAATAATAATTTCCTAAAACTTAGCTTAGTAAAGCATATAGGAGGTGGACCTTATAAGTTAAACTTAAAATCATAAAATAATGATTTTCCAAATCATTTTATTATTTTTCCCAACTAAATCTTAAAAATAAAATCATAAAATAATGATTTTCCAAATCATTTTAAAATAATAATTTCCTAAAACTTAGCTTAGTAAAGCATATAGGAGGTGGACCTTATAAGTTAAACTTAAAATCATAAAATAATGATTTTCCAAATCATTTTAAAATAATAATTTCCTCTTGGCTTTTTATTTTTCCCAACTAAATCTTAAAAATAAAATCATAAAATAATGATTTTCCAAATCATTTTAAAATAATAATTTCCTAAAACTTAGCTTAGTAAAGCATATAGGAGGTGGACCTTATAAGTTAAACTTGTGAAATAATATGCAGTGGGTACTCACTGAAGCATAATTTTGGGATTTAAAATAATAATTTCCTAAAACTTAGCTTAGTAAAGCATATAGGAGGTGGACCTTATAAGTTAAACTTGTGAAATAATATGCAATGGGTACTCAGTGAAGCATAATTTTGGGAGTACAAGAATAATGATTTTCCAAATCATTTTAAAATAATAATTTCCTAAAACTTAGCTTAGTAAAGCATATAGGAGGTGGACCTTATAAGTTAAACTTGTGAAATAATATGCAGTGGGTACTCACTGAAGCATAATTTATAAAATCATAAAATAATGATTTTTCAAATCATTTTAAAATAATAATTTCCTAAAACTTGGCTTAGTAAAGCATATAGGAGGTAGACTTTATAAGTTAAATTTGTGAAATAATATGCAGTGGGTACTCACTGAAGCATAATTTTGGGAGTACAAGAAAATTGAAAAAATAATGCATAGTATAGCATGCCCACAAAACCGGTGTTGGTAGGAATGGTGTTTTTCGGTGCTATAAGAATGATGTCATTCTTGCAAAAAGGAGTAATTTTTAACACTGTAAATTTGAGTACTAACACCTCCCTTTTTGTTTTCTCCACCATCTCTTTCCTCCTCACCACCACCACCATCTTTCTTCTCCCCCCTTCTTTCTCAAACCCATCCTTCTTGTTGCCTTCCTAATTGTCTCCATCCTTCTTAAGTGGGATAATCTCCATATAATTCATAGTCTTATTGTAGAGATATATTAGCTCATAGTTTTTATTCTCATGAATGAACAGATGGATCAAATGTAGGGATTAGAATGAGATACACAAATTTTTTTTTCTTTTTTGTCCATGAGGGGAGCTATGGGATTTGGAATCCATGCCAAGAAAAGTTTTATTTTTCTTACATTTTGAATATTGCAAAGTTAAAATCATGTTGGGGATAGTTATGGAAGCTCTACCTTGGATGTGAGTTTTTCTCAATTAGTTTTCTCTATGAAAATATGTTGTGTTATTGTGTCATGAAACAAATTTGCAATTGATCAATTAGGTAAACATGCATCCTCCTTGTAACCCATCCCTTCTATTCAAATTTTAGGCTAATATACTACACTAAAGAAGAAAAACAATTGTTGAAGTATTGTTTGATACTAAGAGGGGGGGTGGTGAATCAGTATTATCCTTTTTCCACAATTTAAAACCACTTCATTATTAATTTTATCAAATCAAAACAAATGATCAATAGAAAGGTATAGTACACAGAATTTTAACGTGGAAAACACAAAAGAAACAAATGTTCTTATTATTTTTAATAAAGATTACATTTAATTTATGAGCTCCAACTCAAAGGAAACACTAATTCCTTGTTTCACTATAACCAACTAGTTCAAAGAGGTTGCAACCCCTCTAGATTTTACTGGCACCGACTGAAGGAGGCTACAACCTCCTTTACAAGATCCAACCTACCTTAGCACCACCCAAACTCCATTTTTATGATAAGTACTTCAATCTTCAAATCTTCATAATCTTCTTTGCATATCTTCATTCACTTTCTTGGTCTCTAACACTATTATTGATCTTTAAATTTCAATCCCAGAGACACTCCATCTTTCAACAAGATTTTCCATGTATATAGTCTTCCAATGGTCATGTACAAGTGAATAATTGCACCTCTTCAATATCGGAATGTATCTCTTCATTATAAGTATGCGTTTTTTCAATATAAGATATTAATCATATTATTTTACTTAATACAATGTCAATGAACCATTGTTCATTTTAGATAGTTTAGTCACATTTTCAATTGGGTCAATAGATTTTGACTATCATGACTTAATTCACTTTTTACCTTACCATAGGTAAATACCACCATGGTTTGCAAATACCATGTGCACATATCATGTGCTCTTTCACTTTTACCTTTTTTCTTTAACTCCACTTTCACTTTTACCTTTTTCTTTAATCCAATTTCACTTTTACCTTTTTCTTTATTCCACTTTCATATTTACTCCTCTTTTACGTAAAGTCCACTTCCACCCAACTTTTCAACTTTTGTTATTTATTAAAGTCATATTTATATTTAATCCACTTTCATTTCCACTTCTGGGTAAACTTTGTTTCCACTTTTTTATTTATTAAAGTGATACCAAGGTCACATTTATATTTAATCACTTACTAACCTTTGACATATATTTGATCACTTACTAACCTTTGACATCAATGATTTCCTAAGTGGATCTAACCATTGGTGGTTGTTGGAAATTATTTGGGTTTGAAGGGTCATCCAACTTCAGCCTGGCAAGAATGATGACCAAAACTTGCTACGTAATATCAATTACCATGTTGATCTGACAGACTCAAGAGTTTTTGGTGCTTCATCAACAAATTTCCCTTCGACTACACTCTAAAATTATAGTGCACGAGAAAGTATTCAAGAGGGTGAATCACCAGTATTCGTTCTATTCATCATGATCTATCTCAACAGAATATACAGTCACCAGGACGACTCGACTCAACCAGTGTAGTAATTGAAATCATCTCATTGTTTGATTTTCATTCTTTCAAAACACTCGACTAGGCACTCCCTTATATTTCAATAGTCCATCTTGTTCCTGTAACTCAGTATTCCAGTATCTTTTACTACAGTTCCATGTCATACTCCATTATGATACTTCTTGTCCTCATGTTGACATCAATTCCAACATGATATTTCCATCAATCTCCCCCTTTGGCATTGATGGAAACACATTGTAAAACAAAATGCTCCCCTAACAATGAATAATTTTTAACCATTATTTTCTCCCCCTATGACATCAATTTCAAGGCCTATGATACCAAAATGAGTTTCATACCCAATTTTCTGTTGCTCGGCCTTCTTTTGTTTTGAGTGACAATACTTGTCATTTTTTTTCTTGCTCCCCCTGTTAACATTTCTCCCCCTATCATCATGACTTTTTTTTTTGTAGGGATATTATTCTCAACTTTTGACTTAGATGTTCAAATGCTTATTTAGGTAAGTGTTTAGTGAATATGTCTACTATCTTCCCCTTTGAACCAACATACTCCAATCTAACAATTTTGTCACTAACTTGCTCTCTCAAGAAATGATACGTGATAGGTATATGTTTGGTCTTTGCATGCATGACTGGAATCTTGGAGATGTTGATGCCACTTGTATTATTACAATAGATAGGTATCAATTGATTGCATTCAATTTTAATATCCTCCAATGTTTGTATCGTCCATAAGATTTGAGTGCAATATTCAACAGCTGCAATATATTCGGCCTTTGATGCAGATAGTGAAATTGATGATTTTTTTCTACTTGACCATGAGACTAAACATTCCTCTAAGAAAAATGCATTTCCACTAGTGCTCTTTTTTCATCCACACTACCAGCCCAATCAGCATCTATGTAGGAAATTAGTTCAAATCATTTATTCCTTGGATATCATAACCCAAAGTCTGATGTGCCCTTAAGATATCTAAATATTCTCTTGACATCCATCACATGTGATTCCTTGGGAGATGATTGAAATATTGCCACCATTCTTACTACCTGCATGATATCAGGTCTAGATGCAGTAAAATATAGTAGGTTGCCAACCATAGATCTGTAGAGAGTTGAATCTACATAAGGTGACTCATCTTCCTTGTTGAGTTTGCAATTGGTTGTCATTGGAGTGCTAATAGGTGCACTTTTAGCCATTCCAAAAAAATTTAGTATCTCTTTCAGGTATTTGGACTGAGTAATAAAAATTTCTTTCAGTGACTGAGTGATTTAAAGTCCAAGGAAGAAAGTTGGCTCTCCAATCATAGACATTTCAAACTCTTTTGACATTTCTTGAGCAAATTTATAACTTGATTCATCATTGTTGCAGCCAAATCTGATATCATCCACATAGACCACTATGACTAACAAACTTTCTTTTTCAATTCTAAGATAGATATTGTTGTTAGAAATGCCTCTTTTGAATCCTTGTTGCAACAGATACCTATCCAATCTTGCATACCATGCTATGGGTGTTTGTTTAAGGCCATAGAGTGTCTTCTTCAATCTATACATTTTTTCTTCTTTTCATGGTTTTTCAAATCCTTTTGGTTGTTCTATGTAGAATTCTTTCTTTAGGTCTCCATTCAGAAATGCAGAGTTTACATCCATATGATAGAGTTTAAAAATCTTAAAGCATGAGTATGCTAAAAATAATATGATGGCTTCCATTCTTGCAACTAGAGTGAAGGTTTCTTCAAATTCAATCCCTTCTACTTGTGCATATCCTTTGCACACTAATATTGATTTATTCCTTATAACTTTACCATCTTCATTAAATTTATTTTTTTTAAACCACTTGGTCCCTACCACATTTTTGTTTTTTGGTCTTGAAACAAGTTCTCAGGTCTGATTTTTCTCTATTTGATCAAGCTCTTCATTCATGTCTTTTATCCAGTATTCATCTTTGTTGGCCTATGCAAATGTTTTGGGTTCTATTAGGGAGAGAAATGTTTGTTCTTATTTATATGGTAGTTTTCTTCTTGTTTCAACTCCATCACTTTTGTTACCAAGGATTTGAATTTCAAGATGATTTCTTTGTATTCTCCTTGATGGTGCTTTTGTATCTTGTCTTGGTGATTCTTCATCTTCCTTTTCTTCTTCACTTTGTGATTCATCCTCTTTCATTTCTTTAATTTATTCATCATCATCATCTTTTATGCTTTCATCAAATTGTGGATTATCTTGAGATTTGATCACTTTTGTTTTTTTATCATCCACTTTTACATTCGCACTTTCCACAATCTTTTGTAGCCTTGGGTTATAGAATTTGTAGGCCTTTTTTTTTTATGAGTAACCAATAATTATGCCTTCATCTAATCTGGAATCAAATTTTCCTAGGTTATCATCATCTCTCGTTATGTAGCATTTTCTTCCAAAAACTTTGAAGTGTTTAACTGATGTTGGTCTGCCAAACCACAACTCATATGGTGTTTTGTTGTGGTTAACTCTAAGTTGTGTTATGTTAAGTATGTACATTGTTGTATACATTGCTTCTCTCCCATATATATCTGGTAGGTTGGCTTCATTTAACATGGTTCTAGCTACTTCTTGAACAATTCTATTTTTCCTTTCAGCAACTCCATTTTGTTGAGGAGTTTTTGGAATTGAAAAAGTGACTTTTAATTCCATGTGTTTCACAAAATTTGTTGAACTCATTTGAGGTAAATTCTCCTCCATTGTCTGTTCTTAGGCACTTGATTTTGATATCAGTCTCATTTTCAACATGTTTTTTGAAGACTTTAAATTTTTTGAATGCTTATGATTTTTCTTTGAGAAATGATACCCAAGTCATTCTTGTATAGTCTGTTGTTGCTAGATATTTCTCCTGGCTGCAATAGAGAAATGACTAGCGCATTTTCAAGAGAATAATGATTGATTGATCAGCCCTCTGAGGATTTTTTATCTGGATATAAATGAGATTTTCAATAACTCAAGATCAGAACATGAGAAGGCATGACTTCATCTACTAAATCTATTTTAAATCATAAACATGGATAGAAAATCTTGGATAAACACAAACTGAATCAAAAATCCAGGTATCAAACCAGAATGAATCCGGCTTCTCTCCTCAATAGAAGAACTAACATTCAACTCACTCAGATTACATTTCATTATTGAGAAATTAAGTAGTAATGTCTGATCGTGGATCTTGTTTTACTTATAGCAAAATAGAGGAAAAACTGCTCTCAAATAAATGCATTTAAATTGGGTACATGTTATACTGAATTGTAGTTGTTATAATCTAAATAAATTAATGAGAAGAAAAAAAATGAATGGAAACATGAAAAACAACACACAGGAGAAGACATGATTTAATAGGACGAAATATGAGAATGTCCTCAGTTCTGCAAAATGTTTTTATTCAAAAAACTCTAATTACATTCCCATCCCAAAATATTTTTATTCAAAAGGCTCTAATTACATTCCCATCCCAAAAGGATCTGCGGAAGCCAACCCTTTCCTCAGTCTTCTCTAATTACATTCCCATCCCAAAAGGATCTCGGGAAGCCAACCCTTTCCTCGGTCTTCTGACGCTAATTTTATCTTCTCTCGGGTGTTAAATTGAATGCTAGATTGATGCCATTAATTCTGGAAACAATTAGTCAAATGATGCCTCCAAATCTGCCATAAATTTTGAATCTGACTTTGATATTGATATTCTGCTTTTCAATTTGGAAATGGTTGTTTAACTGCTACCTTGGAAATCTGTCTCAAATCTGGAAAACAATTTCTAAAATAGAATTAAGGTTGGAACTCTCGACACCTCAAAAGGCTAGTTGTTCCATTTCCCTGAAAAACAGCATTTATGTTGTTATCATTAAATCTTCAGTATTCCCTTGCTACCTCTTTGATGACATTTAGATTATTGATGTCAGAAAATTATTTCTCCTTTCACAAAATAAAACCTCATGGATTAATTGATTAAAGAATGATGAAGTGTAAATCTGAGTCACGTTTATAAGTGAACAAACCAAACATATCAAGGAATTTACTTTACAAATCTGGTGCAATTGCTAATTGGTAGAGGAGAATCAAACTTTCAAAATTCACTCTTGAATATAGCATTTTATCCCTTCTCCCCATCAATATATTAAACCAAAAGAATAATTTTTTTCTTTTATTAAATGACCTTTGTAACCTTATCGAAAAGAAATCCTTGCATGTAAAAGCAAGACACCAATGTCATCGGAAAGGTTTCCTCTACGATTTGCTTGACATATTGCTTGCCATTTTCCTGCACAAAACCTTCATGAACTGTCACGTAGCATAACACGTGTGCCTTCGATTGCTCTGTTGGCGATAAGGCACATTCTTCTAACACCTGCACAAAGAAACAAAGCATCCAATACTTTATATGGCCTCTTGTTTCCAACATGTCTCTATGCGTGGTGCACGAGATTATGGACTCGCCCTCATGTGACTTGGCATTAAGTGTTTGACACTTGATTCTCGACTGTATACGTGGAGATTGTTTTTGATAAGATAGTTGGGCCACTAAGGTCATGGTCAAATTGGTGTATGAGACCCTCTTGTTTGTGGGACAAGGGACTCCCCTCCGCCTAGCGATTTGATTGGTAAAGTCTACGAAGGTATACATACTCTACCTCCCTCTGGATTTGAACGTGTGACCTCTTAAGAGGAAACACATGTTCTTAACCATTAACCTACACACAAGCATTCTTTTATATTTCAAAGGATTTACATATGTCGGAATATGGAAAGCAATCTTACACATGAAACATGATGTTTGAGGTTTGGACTTGTCGATGGTGGGTTTTTTTGGTGCATGGAGCATTTGGGTGACTCGAGGATTTGGAGTTTGAGTTGAACTTAGAACATGGGACTCAAATAACCAAACCCCCTTTTTAATAAATGTAAAATATTACTTTAAAACCACATCAATTGATTTTTAAAATAATATATTTTTTATTAATTTCTTCTATTATATTTTTCATACTTGACTTGATTAGAGGATGGCGAGGACAACTTAGCATTTTGGGTACCATAGAAAAGACCAAGGAAATGCAAACTTCACCACGTCAACCAATTTGAGATTATAAGAGACTTTGAGAAAATTAGATGCAAGGATTTGATTTTTTGACAGAATTGACTTTATACTTGGAGGTTTACGAAAATAAGAGGCTTACACAAAATGACAGAAGGATTTATGGCTAGCGAAGCTGGAATAATTTTAGCGAAGGATAAAACATTTTGGCATAGTTAATTTTTGTCCTAACATAGTCATCAATGAATAAAATGAAGTATTATTCACCTTGTATACTTTTAGTTCTTGTTGGGCCACAGAGGTCAGTATGAACAAGTTCTAATGGTTTTGACCTAAAGTATTCATTTGTCTTGAATCTTACTTTTGTCTGCTTCCCATTTTGGTAGTGCCTACAAACATGGTTTGAAGGTTTTATAATATTTGAAATGTCTTTCATAGCTTCCTTTATACTAACTTTTATCAAGTTATCGAAGCTTATGTGTCCCATTCTTTTGTGCCATAGCCAACTTTCATCTATTTGGCCCATGCAGCAGTTTTCTTCTTCTTCTTTGTTTAAGATATATTCATCTCTTGATGTTATTGGTGCACCAACCACTAATTTTCCCGAGTCTTCTTTTCTAATTTCACATTTTTTAGAGTAAAATATGAGAATGTGTCCTTGATCACATGTTTGGCTCACACTAAGGAGATTAGTCTTCAAATTTTCAACTAGTAGCACTTTTTTTTCTTTAGCTCTGTTATTTCCCACACTGATTGTACCCTTTCCAAGTATCTTCGCAGAGACATCATCTCCAAAAATAACAATTCATTTTTCTTTCCTTTTCAGTTTGAGGAATTTATTTTGATGTCTTGTCATATGCTTTGAACATCCATTGTCAACATATCATTGGCTTCTTTTATTCTTGGCATAGAAGGCTACCTTACATTATGTTTCCTTTTCTTCTATTTGTTTTTCCTTCCATATCTTCTTATATTTTTCTTCTTGACTGTTGGAAATAATTTTCTTAATGGATTATTTTGATAGTCTACAATTACTAGCTTTATGTAGCATTCGATATTATAATCTTGTAGTGGAGAAAATGAATTATAATTTCTACTCATTTGATTGCTACTAGACGTGTTGTTCCTATGGACATATCCTTGAACACTTTTATGATAGTTCTTTCTATAAGCTTTATAGTCTAATGCTTTATGCCCAAAATTATGACAAGAAAAACAGTAGCCAAGAAAGAGTTGTTGATACATTTTTGGGAGAGTTCTTCTTGAAATTGCATTACTTCTATATTCATTTTCTTTTGAAGGGAGCGCAGATTTATGTTGATTAGAATCAGTCTTTATCTTGTTTTCTTCCTTTTTGAAGGAGCTTTGAAGGACAATTGCATAACTTTTCTATATTCCAGATTTTGAGCCTTTATTAGTTTCCTTGAGATCATAACCCAGACTGGCCTTATTACTTGATGGTCTTTGACTGTTAAGGATGTCATCCAAGATTTTTGAACTACTTTCAAACTTTGAATGGTTAGTTCCTTTCTCAAGTTTCCTTCTTAGAAGAACTATTTCAGCCTCTAATTTTTCACAGTTGTGTTCCTTGTCATTAAGTCGTTTACTTAAGACTTCTTCAATTCTTTTAGCTTCTTGTAGTTGAGTTTTCCAATCAATAATGATTTGTTATGTTTTCTTAATGTTTTTTTAAACTTCTTATTCTCTTGATTTGTGGTCTTCTTTATAATCTAACAGTTGTTATTTTAATGATTTTTTCTTCCTTCTACATCTTCTCGGTTCTTCGAGGGCATTAATGAGTTATCTTTCAAGATCAACTTCAACTTCTAAATTTTTGTCATTTTCATAATTATTATCTTTAGTAGTGTCAGTTTGAGTTTTTATTCCCATAAATAGAACCTTTGTATCGTCATCTTCACTCATGTCAGATGAGATATTGTCTTCTATAGAATAAAAGTTTTTCTTTTTCTTATAGAATTTATTTTTTTATTGGGCTTTACCCTTTTTATGTTCTTTCTAGTTGTAAGATTCTTCATCGTCACTATATTTTTCCTTGGGATAAGGACAGTTGGAAGAAAAGTGTCCAATTTTTCCACAATTGAAGCATTTAAAAGGTAACTTCCCTTTGTATTTGTCTGATCATTTCTTAAGTTTCTTAATGAAGTTTGCTTCTTCCTCGTCGGATTTGTCTGAGATGATTTCATTCGATACATGTTCATGGTTTTTAGTTCCTTTTGAGACTTTGAAATTTGTTTCACCTTTTGAAGGTTTTTCTTGTCATGTTCTCATTTCATAGGCTATGATAATCCCATGTAGTTCATACATTGTGAGTTTTTCAAGATTCTCTCAATATTCCAAGATAGATACTTTGGGATCATATCTCATTGGGAGTGATCTTAGTACCTTTTGGACTACTATTTTTTCATCTAATTCTTCTCCTAGTCCTCTGATTGTGTTGACAATTTCATCTACTCTTAGAAGATACTCTACAATTTTTTCTTCTTATTTCATCTTCAAGATTTCAAATTGTTCTCTATACATTTGAAGCTTTGATTGATTGACTTTGGCATCTCCTTCATAGATGATTTGTAGTTTGTCCCAAATATCTTTTGTTGATTTACAATGCAGGACTTTGACAAATACATTATTTGCTAATCCACCTACAATTGCATTCACAACTCTTGAATTATTATTGTAGAGTTTCTTTGTAGTTGTGTCCAAAGCAACAATTTTTGGTACATCATAACCCTTTATCACAGATAGCCATACATCACATCCCAGTGCCATTAGGTAATTTCTCATTCTTATACTCCAGAATGCATAGTTATCTCCTTTGAATAATGGAGCTTTGTTTGAGGACATCCCTTCTTGTTGATCCATTGTGGTGTTGAGCACTTGACAACACACCCTAAAATATTTTGCGAAATTTCTTTCTTTTTGGGTACCACTTATCATTTTTTGAATCAAAGTCAGTATTGTGGGATGGATGAATTTATATGTTGTTATTGAGTCTTGTTATC
>JASDQU010685002.1:56172-72155 GCA_032191745.1 Picea mariana | reverse complement strand
TGTTAAGGATGTCATCCAAGATTTTTGAACTACTTTCAAACTTTGAATGGTTAGTTCCTTTCTCAAGTTTCCTTCTTAGAAGAACTATTTCAGCCTCTAATTTTTCACAGTTGTGTTCCTTGTCATTAAGTCGTTTACTTAAGACTTCTTCAATTCTTTTAGCTTCTTGTAGTTGAGTTTTCCAATCAATAATGATTTGTTATGTTTTCTTAATGTTTTTTTAAACTTCTTATTCTCTTGATTTGTGGTCTTCTTTATAATCTAACAGTTGTTATTTTAATGATTTTTTCTTCCTTCTACATCTTCTCGGTTCTTCGAGGGCATTAATGAGTTATCTTTCAAGATCAACTTCAACTTCTAAATTTTTGTCATTTTCATAATTATTATCTTTAGTAGTGTCAGTTTGAGTTTTTATTCCCATAAATAGAACCTTTGTATCGTCATCTTCACTCATGTCAGATGAGATATTGTCTTCTATAGAATAAAAGTTTTTCTTTTTCTTATAGAATTTATTTTTTTATTGGGCTTTACCCTTTTTATGTTCTTTCTAGTTGTAAGATTCTTCATCGTCACTATATTTTTCCTTGGGATAAGGACAGTTGGAAGAAAAGTGTCCAATTTTTCCACAATTGAAGCATTTAAAAGGTAACTTCCCTTTGTATTTGTCTGATCATTTCTTAAGTTTCTTAATGAAGTTTGCTTCTTCCTCGTCGGATTTGTCTGAGATGATTTCATTCGATACATGTTCATGGTTTTTAGTTCCTTTTGAGACTTTGAAATTTGTTTCACCTTTTGAAGGTTTTTCTTGTCATGTTCTCATTTCATAGGCTATGATAATCCCATGTAGTTCATACATTGTGAGTTTTTCAAGATTCTCTCAATATTCCAAGATAGATACTTTGGGATCATATCTCATTGGGAGTGATCTTAGTACCTTTTGGACTACTATTTTTTCATCTAATTCTTCTCCTAGTCCTCTGATTGTGTTGACAATTTCATCTACTCTTAGAAGATACTCTACAATTTTTTCTTCTTATTTCATCTTCAAGATTTCAAATTGTTCTCTATACATTTGAAGCTTTGATTGATTGACTTTGGCATCTCCTTCATAGATGATTTGTAGTTTGTCCCAAATATCTTTTGTTGATTTACAATGCAGGACTTTGACAAATACATTATTTGCTAATCCACCTACAATTGCATTCACAACTCTTGAATTATTATTGTAGAGTTTCTTTGTAGTTGTGTCCAAAGCAACAATTTTTGGTACATCATAACCCTTTATCACAGATAGCCATACATCACATCCCAGTGCCATTAGGTAATTTCTCATTCTTATACTCCAGAATGCATAGTTATCTCCTTTGAATAATGGAGCTTTGTTTGAGGACATCCCTTCTTGTTGATCCATTGTGGTGTTGAGCACTTGACAACACACCCTAAAATATTTTGCGAAATTTCTTTCTTTTTGGGTACCACTTATCATTTTTTGAATCAAAGTCAGTATTGTGGGATGGATGAATTTATATGTTGTTATTGAGTCTTGTTATCAGTTATTCTTTTTGGCTTGAATTTATTGACAGATTGATCTTTTTTGTAACATGACATGAAAGGCCTAAAATGTACATGGCTTAAAAAATTTCAACAGTCGTTGATCAGCAATTTTTGGTCTATAATACAGTTCTTTAACATAGCCGATACATTTTCGGCATTGGAAAAATCCCATATATAAATCACAAATGTGGACAACCATAACAAATCGTCGATCGTCGATACATTATCGTCATCGACAAACTTCAAGGGTCGAAACAGCGAAACATTAACCGACACAAATCATCGATCGTCGATCGTTGATACGTTGTCGACATCGGCAGGATAGAACGTTGTAGCTAGGGATGTATGTTTAAATAAAGTCATCGATGTTGAAAAAAAATTTTCACGAAAACGTCAAAATCAATAAGCCATGTGTCTTTACCACGTAAATAGTCTATATGACTAAGTCTCTTCCCTGGTTCCCCTGTGTAATATATGTACTTCCATGTTAGCAATTACATGTCAGCGTTGTACGGTGGTTTTAATCGGTGTCAGAAATTTTGCCTAAAGGTATCAACGAAACATGTCTAAGGAAAACTATCAATGTTGATTCACTTATTTACTATCGGCAGACTGATAGGTCACCAAACGTCGAGGTTTTTCATCGAACCTTTGTCATTCTACACCGGAAAGCCTGGCCGATCCGTACTGTTGTTCTATTCAAAAGACCTTTTTTTTTGTTTTCCTGATGTCAATCATACTAGTTTCTTGTGAACATGAAAAGGCATGTTGATTTGATGGGACACCCCTAACGGAGGTAAGAAATATTTATGCGTTTTGGTAGAAAAAATAAATTTCCATGCAACCAACACCACAATCATGTGCATCGGCCAACTGTTGGAATTTGAATTCATCGATGAACTATGAAAACCTTCTCCTATGTTGCATTTAATCCTAAGCATGTTGTAGATTCTGTAATATATTTCACATATCGCATTTGCACTCCCGAATTTAAGACTCGATGTGACAAGGTAAGTATACATTTTGTTTAAATTTACAAGGTCATACCCAAACATGTTATTTCGTTCGCAAATAGATTATTCCCCTAAGCAAATGAAGGAGCAAGAGAAAGTGTCAAGGAGGTTATAGCTTGCTCTTAAACTTTGATTACCAGTAAGACCAGGTTAATTTCTTGCAAGCAAGAGGTAAGCATTGTCTTTATCATTTCTGCACTTGCTATTGAGTCAATGACTCTTGTCAAGGTTGGTTCGATGCTCACTATAACATTCTTTTATTTTATGCAAGAAAATACCTCCAAAAAATCCCACAACCAGGCACTCACCTAGAACGCCCAAAAAGAATAAATTAGAGGTCGGTGAAGGGTCTACACCGAGCACTGCAAGAGAACTTGATTTTGTCTCAAATATGGAATCAGTTATCCGCACATCCACCAAAAATAAATTGTCCCAACCTCTGGCGTTCGGCGACACATAGACAATTACTGGATCTAAAATTGTGCTCCCGCATTGGGGAGACTTGTATAGAAAAATAATCCAGGAGGATTACCCGGAGTTCACACCCCATAGCAACCCGGACATCACAATATTAGATGATCAAGTGTTACCGAACATCAGGATATCATACCTACATAGGGTGGTTTGTCGGACCCCGGTTATGCCCTGTATCGAAACTTTAGGATGGATAATCAACCACGCAAACACAGTGAAATGAACTATCAACAATGTGAAGGGTGAATGCATTTGTGTTTTCCTTCTAGTTGAGGTACAAAAGTATTATAAACTTAGGGACCCAGAGGAGAGGTTAAACATAGATTTCATGGTCAAATTTTATGAGTATCATGACACCAGCAGGTTACTAGCCTCATGGTGGAAAGAAGACAAAAAATTCACAAACAGAAACACCAGCTGGTACAACACAGTAAATCACAGAGAACCCTACATGTATCTAATGGATTTAATTTTCCAATTATATGGAGAAAAGGACTGCTCAAAATTTTCAGAAGCTTGGATGCCCTTGGCGTGTACCATGAAAATTTTTGGGATTAGTTTCATTTAGGGAGCCATTATCTCCAAGCATCTGAGTATTAATATTTTACAAACCCAGACACCGAAAGAAGGAGAAGTTCCATTCTTCTACATGGCATTCTACTTGTTGGATGTAATCTGCGCAAGAAATGTTTTCGCAGGTATGAATTTAAGCTGGCATATTGTTGAATTGTTTGTGCATGTTTATTTCAGTATATCATGGGAAAATAGATACAAAATATCGTATGCCATGATCTGTGATGGGTTCATAGCTAGGATATACTTCATTATTTTTAGAAAGGAATGCCCTAGGAATTCAGTGGCAGCAAAAACGATGATACATAAAGTTGGCCACTTGTACTTCGAAGAGACAAACACCTATATCAGGGTTTTTGGAGCTACTGGTGCACCCCACCTACTCCCCGTTCATGTCCTAGATTGTCTCATATTTGGAGATATTTGTTACCAGACTATTTTACAAGGTTATAATGCTTCCCTGGTAAAGGATAAGAAGAGAGATTTCATTCCCTATGGCTTTCATATAGGATTTTAGATGGTAAAAGACACTATGCAAGTGAAACAAGAAGGGTTAAATCAACTTGAGTATTGATTCCCCATTGGTCGCTTTCGCAAGCATGATCTGAAGGGTTTAGTTCTCCGGCACGTGTCCCATGTATCCTCCTATTGGTTGCATGCTCATGATAGTTTTGAAGATGAAATCTTTACAGAAGGCACCCAGGACTGGGAGGAGGTGCTCCATAGAAGGGATAACTCTAATATGACCATATTCAAAGCGATGACTATGGATGAGGAGGTTGAAATGAAAGAACAGACAACTCAAGAATCCCTCATGGTAAGAGAAGAAAACAAAGCAGTAGAAGTAGCAGAGGCACGGAGGAGGGGGTTTTGTTACTAGAAGAAGCCAAAAGAGCTATACAAATATTTGGAGAAGATTCCCCACTCAACCCTTTGATAGAACCCTTGAGGATTACCCTAGTCGATACAAGCCACCCTGAGGAAGAGCTAAATGGCTCACAGACAATTCCACTAAAGGAGACCGTCGACCAACAAAACCCCAACCCCATGTCACCACAGGTAGGATCGTTGGTGACTCCTAAAGCTCAGCGGAGGATAGAAAGAGCATCAAGTGGGATGGGTGTGCCTATTGTCCTCATAGACTTAATTACCATATATGATGATGAGGAAAGTTCAAAGGTTTCATGCATAACCATGGTATCAATCATAGAAGAGGAAGAACCAGGGGAAACATCTGCTCCATCTTCCGACGCTTTGACCCCAAATCCCTAGGAAGGTGACCATGAGGCATGAAACACTCTGGACACTGAATTTCTCAACCAATTAGGAACACAACCTCAGAATGACAGCTCCAAGAATGACTTGGGTGTTGGTGAAAAAGAAGAAGAAATGCAACAGCCAGAAATCAACATCTCAATGGCCAAACCCCCAGCTAATGTCGATCCTTTGGATACTTCCCCATATAGGACTAAGACTCCACTAGTCGACGAGCACCAGTAGGAGGCCAAGTCACCAGAACATACATAATTTCCCCTACCAAGGAACTAAGAGAACCTTCCATGGAACATCTCTATACGACAGGAAGCCTAGGCAGTACTTTGTCCTGGGGAGATCAACAGATTCTTGAACCAATAGATGAAATCATAGATATATAGGAAATTGCTTATGACAAGAAAAGGAAAGTTGTAATGAAAAGAACTACCAAGAAAAGGAGGCTCGGGCTCGATAACACACTTCTCATAACCACAGAGGAAACGTTTTATACACAAAAAATGATAATATGAATGAGCTAATTGGAGCAGGTATGGCTATAACCGATGCTAATTTTTATAGGGAAAGAAAGGATGAAAGGGAGGTAGCCACCATGAAGAAAGAACTAGACCATCTGTGACATCAATCTGAATATTACCAGAATTCGACACAGGCAGTGGTACTTCTGAAGAGTGATTTATGATAAATGTATGCACAATTCACTATAGAAAGAGATCTCTTCACCGCTCTCATATTTTATTTCAAAGAAGATACCCTCATGGGGTTGGAAACCTGTAAATACATGCAGTGATGGTATGAAAAGGCACATCAAGCCATAGAATGAATAGACTACATCAGTGAAGTACAGAAGGGTCGAGATACAGAAGAGCATGAGATCCTAGTGTTGATTGATAGAATCATCTCTTGAATAAAGAAGGAAATTGAACATTGGGTAAGCATGGTCCAAGAACCTCGGAGGAAAATGCAGGAAATATGGGGAGAGTGTGAGAAAAATTGGGAGAAAGTCAATTAGGAAATGAAAATATTTGACCTACCAGATTTTGGTCCACCGGAAGATTTTGTTGATCTGCATGACATAGTTAATCGACATCAAGAGCAATATCTGGCATGGGAAGCAAAGATTTCTCATATTTCAAGCATGATCCTGGGTCAAGTGGAGATGTTCATGGAACCCTCGATCAAATCTCTTGTAGTCCTACAACGCTTAAGTGTCAAGATAATCACGTATAAGGAATGGAAAATAGAGATAAAGGAGGTCCTATATGCTATGATGGATCAGCACAGGTTTCCATATGCAAATAAATGCGAAGATCTCTTCTTCAAGTGGTCAGAGTACGAGAAGAACAATCCACTTCAGTAAAACCACTAGATGAGCAAAAGGGAATAGATAGATAAATCTTTCATGTGGCGTTTTCTTATTTAACACAACTTTAGTAGCTATTTTTAGTTTAGTTATTTTTTGTTATAAATAAGGGAATCAACCTGGGAAAAAAGGTCGATGGTTTTGGAGAGAAAGACTTTTTCTGAAATTTTGTAAGAGAACTATTTATGTGCAATCTATTTTAATTAAGAATTTTTGTTTAGAACCAAAGACACTTCTATCATCTAAGGCATGAATGTGATTGGATCGAGGGGGATTATCTATGTCTTTGGATTCAATATTTGTTGTTGTATTGAGTAAGAGTTGATGTATCTGTTATTTAAAGTTATTTGATAATGCTATAATACAGTTATTTTATTCTAGTTGATGAGTAGAAATCGATTGTGTTAACCTGTGATTGATAATAGAGCATCGAAAATTACTTTTCTTGCACTAGCTTCTTGTCACGTGTATGTTTTTCTTTTCTATAATTGTTATCTCAGACAACGTTGAATGTCCACTAATCATAATGGTATTAATGTTAGTTTGAAGTAGTTTAGATCTTCTTCGTCTACATGCTAAGATATAGACGTTATCCTAAAAACCTAACCTTCTCCCAACACACAATTTAACTTCCCTCTGCCATTTAGATTAAGCTTTATCTTTCTTTGTTATAAGTATTAGAAAAGAACCAAAAACAGAACTGCCCAACCTAAGGAAAGGTTTCACAGAAAATACACATCTATCAGTCACGATTAAATCCCATCGATAATTCTAGCTAGATAACGAATTTGGAGAACCTTACCACTCATCAAACGCTTACGAGTCTAATTGGGCCTCTTAAGCAGGTTTGGTTCTTGTTTTTGAGTTAAAGGAACTTTGGACCCCTCAACATGTGGTTTCTTAGAATCTCCCTTCCAAGGATTAGACTGTGATGAAGGAACCCTCTCTTATACCAATTGTTTAAATATTGTTTGATACTAAGAGGGGGGAGAATCATTATTACCCTTTTTCCACAATTTAAAACCACTTCATTATTAATTTTATAATATCAAATCAAATGATCAATAGAAAGGTACAGTACACATAATTTTAACGTGGAAAACCCAAAAGAAACAAATTTTCTTCTTATTTTTAATAAATATTACATTTAATTTATGAGCTCCAACTTAAAGGAAACACCAATTCCTTGTTTTACTAGCACCAACTAGAAGGAGGTTGCAACCCCTCTATATTTTACCAACGCCAACTGGAAGGAAGCACCAACTCCCTAGGTTCTTCAACTATAACCGAAAATATGTTGCAACACCTTGGTTTACCAACTTCAACTAGAAGGAGGCTTCAACCTCCTTTGTTGGCTCCAACCTTCCCTAGCACTTCCCAACCTCCATTTTTATGATAAGTACTTCAATCTTCAAATCTTTGTAATATTCTTTGTCTTCAGTTACATATCTTCATTTACTTTATTGGTCTCTAACATTGTTATTGATATTTAGATTTCAATCCCATAGACACTCCCTCTTTCAACAAGAATTTTCATTTATATAGTCTTCCAATGGTCATGTACCACTGAATAATTGAACCTCTTCAATATAGGAATGTATCTCTTCATAATAAGTATCTGCATTTTCAATATAATATATTAATCATATTATTTTAATTAATACAATGTCAATGAACCATTGTGCCTTTTAGATCATTTAGTCATGTTTTCAATTGGGTCAATAGATGTTGACTATCATGATTTAATTCACTTTTTACCTTACCATAGGTAAATACCACCATGGTTTGCAAATACCATGTGCACATACCATATTCTCTTTCACTTTTACCCATTTTCTTTAACTCCAATTTCACTTTTACCTTATTTTTTATTCCACTTCCATATTTACTCCTCTTTTACGTAAACTCTACTTCCACTTAACTTTTCAAATTTTTTTATTTATTAAAGTCATATTTATATTTAATCCACTTTCATTTCCACTTTTGTGTAAACTCCTTTTCCACTTTTGTATTTATTAAAGTGATACCAAGGTCACATTTATATCTAATCACTTACTAAACTTTGACATGTATTTCATCACTTACTAACCTTTGACATCAATAACAATTTATTCAACAATTGACTGCCTGAGCGGATCTAACCATTGGTGGTTGCGGGAAATTGTTTGGGTTTCAAGGGTCATCCAACTTTGGCCTAGCAAGAATGATGACCAAAATTGCTATGAAATATCAACTACCGTGGTTATCTGACAGACTCAATAGTTCTCGGTGTTGCATCAACCAATTTCCCTTCTACTACACTCTGAAATGATAGTGCACGAGAAATTATTCAAGAGGCAGACTCGCCAGTATTCGTTTTTTTCATCACGATCTATGTCAACAAAATATATAGTCACCGATACAAATCAAATCGACTAGTGTAGTAATTGAAATTGTCTCATTCTTTCATTATTTTAAAGCACTCAATTAGGCGATCCCTTGTATTTTGGTAGTCCATTGCGTTATTGTAACTCATTATTCATGTATTTGTTACTGCAGTTCCATGTCATACTCCACTATGGTACTTCTTGTCTTCATGTTGACATCAACACCAACATGATATTTCCATCAACAACCACCATTCAACTTGTTTCTAACTACATAGTGTTGTGATATACCACCTAGCCTAGATTCATGCTAAATAATTTTTCCATGTCATGTTATTTTATTTTGGTGGGATTGATAAGACTTTCATACCCTCAAATAAAAACCTTTCAATTTCCCAAGGATTCAAGCTTGTTCAAAACATATACCTGCTAATAGTACTCTAAGAGAGTTACATTATAGAGCATGCATTTAGGTTTTCATCATAAAAATATGAGGATGAAGATACTCAATGACATATCTAGGAATAAGGACTTATTTTTCTTGTTTTCACCATCACCTTTGGATTCATCACTAACCTTTTTGTTTTCATCCCTTCCACCTTTTTTTTCTCCACCATTCTCATTATCCCCACCACTACCACCTTCCTTCCTATACCCCCTTATTTCTTACCCCCATCCTTATTGTCCTCGTCCTTCTTGTCCCCTTCCTAATTGTCTCCATTCTTATTCTATGGGATGATTTCCATATAATTCCTAGCCTTTTTGTGGAGATATTATGGTAGCTCATTGGGGCCCATCACTGTTTTCTTTACAATTACCTTATGATTCTTCACATCAAATTTGTCAAATTATACTCTTGTTCAATTGACATAAATCAACAATGCTATAGTTATTCACAATGTTTCTTATTCATATTTCTCCAAGATGCTTTCACATGTTGGGATTACTTTTTTCCCCTGAAAAAAAAAGTTATATAATAAAATAAAATAAAAATAGTAATTTTATTACAAATAACAAAATTACATTTTGCATATGTTTTCAACATTCGTTATGCTTTTATAAAGCAACATCTTTTGTAAAAGGTCATCAAATTTGTTCATCAATTTACATTCAAAAATATGCTAAGCCACCATAGCATATCCTCAAAGAATTAGAAAAAATTCATTAAAGTGAGCTTATCAAATTCATTTACATGTTTTTAGATATCATTATATCTTCTGGAAATCTCAAAATCACATCTTTATATTCATCACAACCATCAAAAAAGTACAAGTAAAAATAGAGTATCTAAATCTAGAGCTAGGCTAAAATAAGGACTATAAAAGATCTCAAGTAAAAGGTCTTGTGTCATGTTCGTTTAGCATCCTCCAACTCCCATGTGGCCTCATATACTCCAAAATGTTTCCACTGCACCTTGACTTGCATTATGGCTCGGTTCCAGAGCAGTTTCTCTCTCTTATCCAGGATGTGTTGACGCTTGAGTTCGAAGTCTCCTTCTGACTCCTCTTGTCCACCACCGCCATGATTGCATCATGTTGATTTTTTGTTCTTAGTAATCCCATGATGAAGTTCGTGGAAATAATCTCCCATTTCCTTTTAGGAATCTGCATTGGTTGAATAAAACCTGTTGGGTGTTTGTGCTCAACCTTGACTTGTTGGCACTCCAAAAACCCAGTAATGTATTCTGCAATATCCCTTTTCATCCCCAACTAGAAATATAATTTTCTTGTTGTTGTTGTCATATTTTGATAACCTGGATGACCCATATAGGGTCTCCGATGAAGCTCCTCCATGATGATAGTTTTCAAATAAATCAAATTGGGTATGTACAATTTGTTATCATACATCAATAGCTCATCCTCTGTGAGATGATATACTTCACGTTTCTTCCCTCTGAGATTTTGTTGCAAACTTTCCTTTATTGAGTTGAACTGTTCATCACCTTGTAGGGAATTTCTGATTCTTTGCTTTAGATCAGATTTACATAAGTTTTCTATGGCTATGTGGATTTTCTCCATGATTCTACTGAATGCATCTTCCACTCAATTTTCTTTTCCTTTGATGTGTTTGATTTCAAAATCAAACTCGTTGATTAGAGCCATCCATATGGTTGGTCTGACATTTAAACATGGTTGATCGAATAAGTAACTCATCCCACTATGGTATATCATTAAAACAATCCTTCATCCAAGTTAATAGTGTCTTCGCATCTTCAAGGCATGCACTATGGCTACTTGTTCTAAATCATGAGTGACATAACGTTGCTTATGTTCGCTCAACTTTATTAATCCATAGCATACCACATGTCCTTCTTGCATGAGCAATCCACCAAGTCCTTCTTTACAATCATTTGTACAAACCAAAAAATATTTCTCGAGATCTACAATTTTTAAGATAGGGGCATTGGTCAAAAGATATTTCAGCTCTTGGAAGCTTGTTTCACAATTTGTTGACCACACAAACTTCACTCCTTTTCTTTGTAGGGAGGTGATTGAGTGGTCGATTTTGGAAAACCCCTTAACGAACCTTTTATAGTATTCAATTAACCCCATAAATGGCCTCACCTCGGACACATTTCTAGGGGTTGTCCAATCCATGATGGATTTAATATTCTCTGGGTCTACTGCCACTCCATCTCCCAAAGTTACATGCCCAAATATTGGATTTGTTTTTGGAAGAAATCACACTTGTTGTACTTAGTAGACAGTTATTTTTCTCTCAACACCTGGAGCACCAGTGTGAGGTGTTCCTGATGCTCCTCCTAGGTTTTTTAATAGATTAGGATGTCATCAATGAATACTTAGACAAACATGTCCAAATATTTGTTGAGAATAATATTCATCAAACATATAAAGTTGGTTGGTGCATTGATAAGTCCAAAAGGAACCACCACAAAATCATGGTGCTCGTATATTTTCTTTAATGCAGTCTTATAAATATCTTAATCCATAATTCTGACTTGATGGTACCTAGACCTCAAGTCTATTTAGAGAACATTGTATCCCCTTTGAGTTGATCAAAAAGATCATCAATTATGGGTAGTGGGTTTTTATTCTTGATGGTCACCTTATTTAGTTGTTTGTAGTCAATACACAGTCTGAAAGTACTATCATTTTTCTTTACAAATAAAGAAGGTGCTTCCCACGGGGATACACTAGGCCTAATATACCCCTTGTCTAGAAATTGCTTTAGTTGTATTTTTAACTCACCAACTCCAGTGTGCTCATCCTATAAGGTACCATAGATGCATGCATTTCTCCTGGCATCAATTCTATTGAGAATTCAATGTCCCTCCTAGGAGGAAGTCCTGGTATCTCCTTCGAAAACATGTCGTTGAATCCATACAACACTGGGTAGTATTGTATTTTCATCTAGCTCATTTTTGTTGAATTTAAGAATTGTATAGCATATAGGAGACACCCTTTTATGCTACACTTCTTGAGATGTAATTATGATATATGTTTTATATATACATGTTTCTAGATGCCTTGCAGCACCCTCGTGTTTTCCTTGTCATCCTCATAGTCCAAAGTTTTATTAAAATAGTCTAGTTTTGCGTTGTGGGAAACCAACCAATCCATGCCTATCAACATATCATATGACCCCAAATGAAGCAGGTTCAGGGCCACTTGAATATTCATTCCATTCATTTCAAATGGATAGGCTTCAATAATTTATGTCACTTTCCTCTTAGTCCCTATGGCTAGCTGAACTAACCATGAATTTTCATGCTTCCTTCTCTATAATGCACATGTTTAATCAACTTGGGGTGATATATAGCTAAGGTTAGAACCGGGTTCAATTAAAATTGAAATGGGTCGTTTTGCAATTTTACCTTCTAGTTCCACCACCGAAGCTTAGTGGTATGCTTTTCGATTCTCAACAGGTGCATAATGTTGAAATTACTAANCTTTCATCAAGTGACCATCAATATTATACATCATATGAACAACATAAATAATGAGCATCAATCACACATACGATATACACAGAGACAAATTTTCACAAGGAAACCCATTAAGGGAGAAAACCTCTTATTCTTCAAAATGATAGGCAGTCTTTTAAGTTCTATACATTATCTATGTTTGAGAACCAACTCAAAGTGAGGCTACTACCTCTGTTTTACAAGCTCCAACTTGTTTGAGAGCACCAACTCTCTAGTTTCTCTAGCACCCACTATAAGTAAGCACCAACTCCCTGAGTGTTCCAGCACCGACTGGATGGAAGCACCTACTTCCACTTATATAAGCACCAACTTGCATATAGAAAAATCTATGTTTTCCCAAGCACCACCCTGCCACCCTGTTTTCTAGCCACAACTAGATGGAAGCTACAACTCCCAATATTCAAGCACCAACTTGAATATCAGAGGACCATAGTCCTCTCTAGCACCACCCTTCCTCCCTAATTATAAATAAATGATTGAATAACCAACAACACAGATAAATCGATTCTTACCACTTCTTCTCTGTTCTGTAAATCTGGTCTGCTTCTAACTGTTCTGCAATTCTTCTCTTCCTTTGTCTGTTCTGTAATTCTTCTCTGCTTCAAGTTGTTCTGCAATTTTTCTCTTGCTTCTGTCTATTCCTCATCTGTTACTCATCTCTGAGTTTTCTCACACTACGCATACTGTAGGTCTCACACTGCGCATACTGTAATTTTCCCTTTCTTACAGTTCGACTCATTTTTCATTCAGACCAACCAACCTTCCACAGTCATTGCATCTCCATTTTATCATATACCACCTATTCAGTTACACCTTGAATCTCCAAGAAAACGCATCAGCAACTGAATCGCCAACTGTCCAAGAATCATGATTCAGTTCTGCTAACTGAATCGTAACTGATCAATTACCTGTGAGGTGAAACAGTAACCCTTCGATCAATTTTCCAATTAACCAGTACCGTTGGATTAAATCCATAGAATTTCACGTTTATCTCATATGCCCACTACTTGTGACTGAGCGCTAAACAGAATTTGAATTTTGTGATTCGCATCTCAGCATTCCTGTGATGAAGGGTCTCGACACTCCAAGTCACGATCACTGAGACTTCGAGATAAAGCTTAATACCGCTAGCTTCTTCCCCTCATGTGACCACCGATGGTGACCACAAGCTATGCCAAAAGGCACTTCGTATTTCGTGAACTTATGAAATTTATCACGCCTGATCAACGGTCGAGATCTCCAATGATCCGATGGTCCAGATCTCATCGCAATCTCACATATCGTGATTCCTATGATGAAGGGTCTTGATACTCCAAGTCGCAATCGTCGAGACTCCGAGATGGAGCTTAACACTGCTAGCTTCTTCCTCCATCTTTTGCAGATGTAACCACTAGTTGTGACCACAGCCTTATTCGAAAACGCATTTCACACTTTCACGTCTCGAGTATTCTGTGATGAGTCCTCTCGACTCTCCATGTCACGAACTTCGAAATAGAGATTGGCTTCTCTAGCTCTGCTCTCCATCTCTTGACAATGTGACCACGAGATATGACCACTCACCAATCAAACGAGCACTTCACTCCTTTGAATTTCCAGTTAGCGAAACGTTAATCCCTTGCCACATGTCCCTCTTGGATCAACGATCAAGATCTTATCACGATTTTTCAACTTCACCGGCCTTCATCATGCCTGATCAGTGGTCCATCATCTCGATGATTCGATGGTCTAGATATTTTCGTGATCTCCCATATCGCGAGTTCCCACACCATGCTCCGTTGACTCCTCCAATGTGAAAGTCAGTGAACTTCCAATCGCTTGCCACGTGTCCTATGACTCCAACAGTCAGGATTGTCATCGCGAGTTCAAACCTCTTTCCTTTGGATTTCTCGATCTGTGAAACTCTGAAATGAAACCTTTATCGTGCTTTGACTGTTTTCCTCCTTCTGATCTTACACTGTTGATCTTTCCATTATCGCTACGCTACTGATCATGATGATATTCACCATCTAATCATGTTGATCTTCACCATCAATGACAAACACGCATACTCTGCCTCTGTCTAAAAACATGCCAACAATATCCCCCTTTGGCATTGATGGAAATCCCTTGAAAAACATGCAACTATACCACTGTAGCATCCTTGAAATTACCACCACTGTAGCATCCTTGAAATTTATCACACTTTCTCCCCCTTTGACATCAATGTCAAAGAAGAAACACGCTTCCCCTGAGTTGTTGCAGTACATACTCCCCCTGTCAACTATGAGAAACTTAGAAATACAACATATATTCAATAAGTACTCCCCCTGATCAGGTGAATAGATTAGACGAAAGAAGTTATAACCCCCAACTTTTGATGAGATATCCAAAAGGGGCCGTTGTTAACAGTTTAGTAAAGATATCAGCTATATGTTCTGTGGAAGGAATATAATTCAACCAAACGAATCTGTTTGTAACTTGTTCTCTGAGAAAATGGTATTTTATTGGGATATGCTTAGTCTTGGAGTGAAGAACAGGATTCTTGGAGACACTAATGGCACTGGTGTTATCACAGTGAATTGTAATCGGAACAGTATAGTTTACCTTCAAATCTGCAAGAGCTTGAATCATCCACAAAATCTGAGTGCAGCAAGTAGGAGCAGCAATGTACTCTGCTTCTGTAGTTGATAAGGAAATAGATCCCTGCTTATTACTAATCAATGCTACCAACGAGTCACCCGGGAAGAAGGCACCTCCACTGGTGCTCTTCTCTTATCCACACAATTTGCCCAATCTGCATCTAAATAAGCAGTTAACTGAAAATTCTGATTTCTGGAATACCATAGACCATAAGTCATTGTTCCCTTCAAGTATTTGAATATCCTTGTGACACCTACCAAGTGACTTTGTTTAGGAGCTGACTGATAACAACCTACCATTCCAACAGCTTGCATTATATCAGGACAGGATGTTGTGATGTACAGAAGACTTCCTATCATTGATCGGTATGTCCTTTGATCAACATCAGGTGACATACCATCTTTACTGAGCTTACAACCAACCACCATAGGTGTACTAACAGGAAATGAATCCTCCATCTGAAATTTCTTCAACATCTCTTTCAAATATTTTTCTTGAGAGATAAAAATTCTTGCAGAACTCTGATTTACTTTTAAACCAAGAAAATATGACAGTTCTCCTATCATGGACATCTCAAACTCTATTTGCATAGATTTAGCAAACCACTGAACAAATGATTCATTAGTACAACCAAAAATAATATCATCTACCTAAACCAAAACAACTAGTAAATTATCACCTTCAAACTTAATGTAGAGATTGTTGTCAACAGTACCTTTCCTGAACCCTTTGTCTTGTAAAAATTTGTCCAGTCTATAATACCAAGCTCGTGGTGCTTGTTTCAATCCATATAAGGCCTTCTT
>JASDQU010685002.1:21552-36704 GCA_032191745.1 Picea mariana | reverse complement strand
AGCTAAGGTAATTCCCCAAACCCGCACCAACTTTCCTCTTGTGGTATCATGGCTAGTACTTCAAGGTTTCACCCTTCAGTTGACTTGTTATCAAACTCTCATTAAACAAAAATGTAATACATTGTCTTTTAATAATAATATTTAATTCATAACTTGTAATTACAGACTGGGGGAAAATGTGATACACAACTCCACCAAGAAGTCTCGTGGTTATGTCAACATGTCTCAATTTATACTTTCTTAATAATATTAGTAATCATCTATCAACATATGATCAAATTATGGCATCCAAGTATCCAAGCTATCATTCATTAATCCATCTCAGTAAGTAAGCATATCATCATTATGTTACAAAACTACATGCTCGATAATTAGGAATACATTAAAAAAAATCCTTAGAAACCATTCCACGCATCACAAGTATAGATATCCACCTTATATATATAGTTAAAACCCATGAACACATTAACAAATCTAGGATTGATCTCCTTATTCTATGTCAAATAGAATTAGGAAACAAGGGGCATTACATAAAACAATGTAAGTAGTTTTCCAAGAATTTGTTAACCACCCCAGTTTGACCATCAATTTGGGGATGATAAGTTGTGTTCATGTTCAAGTATGTTCCCTATAGTTTAAACAACTCCTGGTAGAATATTTTGGTGAAGGTGGGATCATAATCTGACACAATGGAACTAGGTATACCATGTAACTTAAAAATATGATCCATGAGGACTTAGGAAACTACAGAAGACATCAATAGGTGTTGTAAGGCACAAAATTGAGCATATTTGGAAAGGTGGTAAACTACCACCATATGACTAGTTTGTTTCCAACTTTTAGGAGGCCCACTATAAGATCCATGGAAATGTCAGTTTAGATAGTAGTTGGGATCATCAACGGTTGAAATGTCCTGAAAATCTTCATTGTTTCACCCTTATTCCTTTGAAAAGCATCACATTTATCTAAAACATTGAGTTTTTCCTTTTTCATGCCTTCCCAAAATAAAAATCACTTAACTCATGCATTAGTTTTCTAAAATCCAGAGTGACCCAATGCAAAGGATTAATACAAATCCTCTATTACACATTGTTTTAATGCAAAATTCTATAATAGAAAAATATGCCCTTTATACCACAAGGTATCCTACTACTGATTATGGCCCTTAGGTGATTGGGGTCCTCCTAAAGTTTATGGATGAGAGGAACCACTATGTCATTTTACATCCATTTTTTGGGGGTTTATGCAAGAAAACCTAGTATGGGAACTACTACTATTGATCTGAAAATGGACATTGTATGCGAAAGTTATCGCGTTCTGATCGATTACCCAAACATGCAAAAAAATTTGAAGTCAAAGTCAATGAATGACATCAGAAGTACGAAATATGACATCAACAATATGATGTGGCCCAGTGACAGTTCGACATGTGGCATACAGGCTGACTGTGTAGGCTGACAGAATGGTGATGTGGCACTGACTGAGCAGGGTGACTGTGCAGTGACTAGATGGTACGGGCCAATCTAAAGGTGACACATGTCCCAATCACAGAGCACCACGTGACACCCCGGATTTATCCAATAATGGCTAGGTCAAACAAATTTCACCTCCGTCAGGCTCGAACCCCCGACCTTTGGACTATCCAACAGTCTAACCACCAACGTTGACCGCCCTAGCTGCTTTGTTACTTGTTTCTACAAGTGACACCTTTTCTATTTGAGTTGATATGGGTCGAAAGATGGGGAGTAGTGTGCGGTCGATAGGGCTAGTAGCCAACCAAGGCGCTAGACCCAGGACTTAAACTGCAAGCACCCAAACGTTATCCGTTGGGGCCTAACCACTGGACACATGGCATCCCATACGACTTGGAAAGGGGGCTAGACCAGAGGAATAAGGCGCCAGAGCTCAGCGTTTGGCCATATGGTTCTTCCAAATGACCAGGATCCCGGAGGAAAAGGGGGCGTGTACAAATTTCTCCAATTTGTGGGTTTTCAACTTTATAATAAGACTTTTAATGATTTTTATGCTGATTTTAGAGGATTTTTCCCATTATTGGGGGATCTAGAGCCCTTTTTGAGGCCAGGTATTGGGGGGAAGTTGGGAGGAGAATCCCAACTCCAAATATATAAAACTCAGAGGTCTTTGACAGCCAAAGAAGGTTCAGAAACAACAAAATGTTGAATATCTTGGAATCTTATTCCATTTTTATGCAGGGAAGCCATTGAGGAAGCGAACTTTGGAGGCCATTTCTGGGAGCTGCGCTCAACCTTTTTCAGTGCCGTCAATTGTGTTGGATTCTTGAGGTCAATCAGAGCACAACCCAACCATTTTTTCATCCATTTGAGATACTTTTGATGTAATTTTTCAGCATTGAATATTAATAAGAAAGCCTCCCCCACTGAGACATAGGCCTGAAGACATAGGCAACCTTGTTGAACTCCGTTAATAATATTGGCATTATGGTTTGTTTTTATTAATGTTTCCTTTCTGTTATGTATTCTTTATGATGGCTGAAAAATTCTTTCATTAATATCTCCTTCCTCATTTAAGTTTTTGAATGGTAATTTAACACATGCTTAAAACTCAACCAATTCTTTGAAAGATCATTTTTGGATCAACTATACAAGGTTGTAGCATGGATAATTTGTGTTGATATAGCCCATTATCCATTGGTCAATTTTTTTGGGGGGGGGAATGTGTCAAGTTTTTGCGATGATATTTTTGTGTCAAATATCTATCATTTTTTCATTGTGTTTGTGTTGTACATATGACGCTCAAAACATTGAAAAAGTTTGTTATTTTTACTTATGCCATTTCCTATGTCATGTTTGTTTCATAAATACATCATTCATGCATTGATATAACTCATGATATGTTGATTGTGTTTTCTTTCATCAAGATAGCATCTCAATTATAAATATAGAGTGTTGCGATATTTTATTCGATAAAAACGAACTATGTATTATGAATTTTTTGTCATATTTGCACATAATTACAACGTCATTATTCAAGGAGATTCCAACTGGTCATTGACAAGAGTGTATTCAACATAACCTAGTGTATCGAATCATAAGGTCAATATGAAGGGAACAATAGAACCGAATTTGTAGAATTATCAGTAACTATGAAGGGAATGATATAAAACAAGAGGTTGTAAACATATATTTATTTATTTAGGCAAGCGCACATCCTTCTTGAAACACATCTCTTCTTTTCGAAGTTTAGGATAAAACATTGAAGAGGAAAAAACACCACTGAAGTTGTTATTGAATACCTAGTGTTTTCATATACCTCCTAGCCTAAATTTATTTTAAAGAATACTTTTGTATCAACTTATATGAATTTGATGGGATTGATATTACCTTGATAAAATATATTGACTGACATATCTATTAATATGGACTTATTTTTTTCTTACCTTCACCCTTGACTTCATCGTCACCTTTGGATTCATCAGATCCCTTATTATCATCATCCTCTCCCTTTTTTTTTCTCCACCATCCTTTTCCTCCTCACCACCACCACCTTATTTCTTCTCCCCCCTTCTTTCTCAAACCCATCCTTCTTTTCCCCTTCCTAATTTTCTCCATCCTTATTAAGCGGGATAATCTCCATATAATCCATAGTGTTATTGTGGAAATATATGGCTCATAGTTGTTATTTTGATGAATGAACAGATGGATCAAATGTAAGGATTAGAATGAGCTACACCTTTTTTTTGTTTTTGTTGTCCATGAGGGGAGATATGGGATGTGGAATCCATGCCAAGAAAGGTTTTATTTTTCTTGCAGTTTGAATATTGCAGAGTCAAACTCGTGTTGGGGATCGTTATGGAAGCTCTACCTTGGATGTGAGTTATTCTCAATTAGTTCACTCTATGAAAATATGTTGGGTTATTGCTTCATGAAACAAATTTGCAATTGAGAAATTAGGTAATCATACATCCTCCTTGTAACCCATTTCTTCTCTTCAAAATTTAGGCTAATATACTACATTGAAGAAGAAAAACAACCACCATTCAAGTTGTTTCTAACTACATAGTGTTGTGATATACCACCTAGCATAAATTCGTGCTAAATAGTTCTTCCCTCTCATCTTATTTTATTTTGGTGGGATTGATAAGACTTTCATACCCTCAAATCACAACCTTTCAATTCCGCAAGGATTCAATCTTTCCCAAAACATATATCTAATAATAGTACTCTAAGAGAGTTACATTATAGAGCATGCATTTAGGTATTCATCACAAAAACGCTAAGGATGATTAACATACTCAATGGAATATCTAGGAATAGGTACTTCGTTTTCTTCTTTTCACCATCACCTTTGGATTCATCACTAACCTTTTTGTCGTCATCCCTTCCTCCCTTTTTTTCTCCACCATCCTCATTATCCCCATCATTGTCACCTTCCTTCCTCTACCCCCTTATCTCTTACCCATGTCCTTCTTTCCCCCTTCCCAATTGTCTCCATCCTTATTTATGGGATGATTTCCATATAATTCCTAGCCTTTTCGTGGAGATATTATGGTAGCTCATTGGGGTACATCAATGTTTCCTTTATAGTTACCTTATGATTCTTCACATCAAATTTGTCAAACTATAATCTTTCTCAATTGACATAAATCAACAATGCTATAGTCATTCACAATGTTTCTTATTCGTATTTCTCCAAGATGCTTTCACATGTCTGAATTATTTTTTTTCACCCAAAAAAAATATTATATAATAAAATAGTGATTTTATTATAAATAACAAAATTTCATTATGCATATGTTTTTCATCATTCATTATGCTTTTATAAAGCAACATCTTCTATAAAAGTTCATCAATTTACATTCAAAAATATGCTAAGTCACCTTAGCATATCCTCAAAGACTTATAAAAGAGTCATTAAAGTGAGTCTATTAGATTCATTTACATGTTTTTATGGATCAGTATATCTTTTGGAATTCTAAAAATCACATATTTATATTCATCACAACCATCAAAAAATTACAAGTAAAAATAGAGTCTTTAAATCTCTAGAGTTACGCTAAAATAAGGATTGTAAAAGATCTCAAGTGAAAGGTCTTGGGTCATGTTCGTTTAGCTCTCCTTGTTGTTTGGATTAAAAAAATGGCAAGTACATTTCTCTCTCGATAGATATGTAAAAAGTTAACTTCATTTATAGTTTTTTTGAGAATGTTGACTTCATCACAAATGGGCCTTATACTATATTTTTTCGTTGTGGAGGATCCTTTCTTCCAATCAGTGATAACATTTGAATTACCCATTATCAATAATTTGTTAATCCCTTTCTCTATTGGTAGCATTGAAACCAATTTTAGGGCTATCATTTCAGCCCTATTGTTTGTACTTCTACCTAAGCCTACTTGAAATTTCAAAAATGTATTCTTAGAACTATATAGGATGCCTCTGGGTCCTCCCATAGATGGGGTCCCCTAAGCTACACCATTGAAGTAAGATCAAGCTTCAAATCAATATATTACTTCTTCTCTTATTACTCGAGCATATTTTGAATCTAAAAATTGTTTGAAGATATTGATTATAGATAAAGTTTGTATGGAACAAACCTAAGGGTGGATTCATTTATCATCAAATAAACTCAAATTCATCACAAGCCATATACGTTACGCTGATAAGAGAGGCAATGCTTTGAATTGTCTGGATTGTGGATTTTCACACCAGTGTCTAAGAGTTTCTTCCACAATATTCCTCTCCCCATTGCATTTCTCGACCCTATTTGTGCTTCAATACCCTTCCACAGCTGCAAATAAAATAGGCTATGAAGTAGCATATGTGGAATATTTTCCTCATACAAGTTGCACATAAGGCATTTACCTAGCCCATTCCAACCTCTCCTTTGTATATAATCCCATGTTAGGAATTTATTATTTAGCACAGTCCATATGAATACCCTTACCTTAAGGGGACACTTGAACTTCCAAACTTCCTTAAACCACCAAGTTGTGACTTGGATCCCTTCATCGTTTCCAAGAGCCTTGTAGCCTAATTTTGGAGTGTAGCCACCCCCCCAAAATGGTTTCTTTCTCAAACAATTTCATCTTCATTTCTTTTATTCTTACATGGCAATTTTTGAGACAGTAAAAATAATCATTCCATATTTTCCCCTCATTTCCAATAAAACCCAAATTTTCAGTTGATTTTTTGAGAAAAATACTAGAATTGATTGGTTCAACAACTTGGTTTAGATATATTAGGCCCCTTTCTCTTAAGGATTCCACAGTATTCATCGGTAACTGGAAATTTTAATCACACCCCACCTAGGTATCCTCTCCAATTATCATCTAATTATCATCCCCACTCTCCGTACAAGCCATTTTCAAGGCTAATACTAATGGGTTCCAAATAACAAAGGCATTTTGAAAAGATTTGAAGTGTGTTCTTATCCAATCTAACATTGAAAAAAAAGCAAATTATTTGTTCCAAATAGTATGTGTCATATCCCTTCCCTTATATCAACCTCAAAGAACATTTTGTTGCTAAGGATTTTGCAAAATAGTGTATAATTTTTATACCCCACCCTCCTGAATCTTTTGGAACTATAATCTTCTTCCATGAGACCCAAGGGAAACTTTTCTTCTCCTCATTTCCATCCCCAAGGAATTTGAATATTAATTATTTCCCTCCTATAAAAAAAAATTTTGGAATAAAGGTTAAATAGACCTAATATATAAGAATCATCTCTAATACATATTTGACAAGCACCATCCTACCTCCCCGAGAGAGCCATTTATTATACCAGATGGATAATCTCTTTTCAACTTTTTGGACTATTCACCCGTATTCCTTTTTGTATAACCATTTGGTTTGATTTAAAACCCAAGATACTTGATACCAAAGTTCAAATGGACTTCCTTGAAATGGAATAAGGTTAAACTTTCCCTCCTTTCCTCCTCATCCACCCCCGTAAAGGATATGGTAAATTTGTCCATGTTTACAACCATACCTATTATCATACAATAGAGATTCATAATTTCTCATAGTTTACTTTCAACACTTTTGGTACCATTTTATAAAAGTAAAATATCATCAACAAATAACAAGTGAAAGAGTTAAATCCCTTCCCATTCAGATACCTTTCAAACATCCAAAGTTTCTATCCTCTATTATAGTTATACTAAGGCCCTCATCTACCAATAAAAAAAACAATGGGGAGAGAGGACATCACTACCTCAAACCTCTAATATGTCTAAAAAAATATGAGCATTGTCAATTTACAAGGATTGTAAATGATATTGAAGTCACACGGTTCATTATCCAATTCAAAAAACTTAGATTGAAACCCAAATTGAATAACATTAACCTGAGATATAACCAACTTACCCTATCATATTCTTTTGAGAGATCCACTTTTAAAACCATGGGTTTTAATCACTTTACTTTTATTGAGTGGAAGGTATCTTGAGCTACCCCCACTACCTCATGAATCTATCTCCTTGCTAGAAACCCAAATTTCTCATATGAGATAGTTTTTGACAAGAGGTCCTTCATCCTTCTGGAAATGATCTTTGAAATTATTTTATATATGCAATTGCACAGTGATATATGCCTAAACTTATTGTATCCAAATGGGTTAACTGATTTAGGAATTAGGGAAAAAAAGGTAGTATTAAAGGTAGTCAATACTCTACATGACTCTTGAGAATCCTAAATAACCCTTAGTGAGTTCTCTTATAGCATCTCATAGAAACCTAGAAATAATTCCACTAGCCAACCATTGGAATTTGAACTCTTATCTTTTTAGAAGGAATGAAAAACTCTATGGATCTCCCCTTTGGTGGCCTCAACCCCCAAGTTTAAATTATCCTCCTCTGAAACAAATTTGGGGAAGTAAGTAGCCATTTTGACAACCTTGGCTATGATTGCCCTATGTTCCTCCTTAAAAATACTTTTAAAATACTCAACTCTAACTTTAGATAGATATTTCCAACTAGTGAGCCAATCCCCTTCACTATTTTTCAATTTCCAAATGTTATTAACATTCCTTGAGTGGTTGGAAAACTAATGAAATATTTTTTGAAATTTTCATCACCTTTTTCTAGATAAAATGCATGACCTCTCAACCTTCAAGTTGATTCCTTTGAATCTAGGAATGTCCTTTTATTTTTTCCCAACTCTATAACTTTGAATTTATATTCTTCAAAGAAAAAGCTTGCAGGATCTAGAAATAGTAGCCCCTCTAGCTTATCCTCTATCTCTTGCAACTCATATTCATCCTTAAATATTTTCTCATAAGCCCACTTGTCTACAACTTTCTTTGCATTCCTCAAGTTGGAATTAAATTGAATGTCAATTTATTCTCACATATCTCTATTATAGCAAATACAATTAGCATTCAATAGATTAATGAAATATAAGTCTTCCAACCACAAAAGGTTGAACTTGAAAGGACTGGGAGGCTTGTCACCTATTCCAACAATTTCAAGAAATATTAGCAAGTGGTTAGAGTACTTGTTATCCTGAACCATTGAATTATCCTCCAAGTATCAAAGATAACCCCCCTTGAAGCAAGAAACATATCCAATCTCTTGGAAATCCTATCTTTCCCCATTCTCTCATTTCTCCATCTTGGTTGAAAATTCATAGGAGCCACAACAAAAATACCTCCCTCTTCTAATTTATGAACAAAGTAATCAAAAATTTGATTTGTAATGACATTATCCCCCTAGATATTTGAATTCTCGATAATAATAAAAAAAATCATATCTCCCCCCACAATCAGATGAGGATTCCCTAAAAGATACAAATTGAAGAATTTATCCCATAAATACAATATTCCCATGTAAAGACCATATATATTAACTACTAGCACCTCCAACCCCAATTCATGAGAATATTTCATCATCCCTAGCCATGAATCAAGGGACAAATTATTAGGAAAATAAAATGATTGAATCCTCCACCCCCAAATCAAACCTCTTGATCTCCCCTTAGCATCAAAATGGATAAAATCCTACCCAAAGAGAAATTTCCCCGACTCCATGTAGAGTTTTTCACTGTCTCCCATTGTTTCTTGTAGTAAAAGTATGTCTAGTTTCTATGAATCAATCAAACACTTTAGAGCCTATTTGGTTTAAGGGAGGCCTAGTCCCTTATGATTTAGGGATAGGCACAACATTAGGAACTAACTCATGGGGTTTATCATTCTCTATGCACCCCCTCAATTGAAAGTTGTTTTCCTCTTTGCACCTCTAAATGTGTTTTTTCCTGAGCTAAAATGATGTGATATTTCCTCCCCTAGTACCCTCCCATCTTCCCTTTTCCATTAGTAACTACCATACCTCATATCTTCCCACATTCTGGGTCACAAAAACCCTCCTTTGACCTAAGATAATACCTCGAAATTCATTCCTTGAATATTACATCTTTTATGGCCTCTTAGATTTGGACTGAATGTAAATTAGGGTTTTTTATCCCTACCGCATATTTTAAACCTAATCATAAATTCCCAACAACTAGTTCATAAGAGCTCAAACCCTCATGAATAGGTCCACCTAAACAGTCTCCCATCCCTACATGACCATTCCCCCCATGCTTTACCAATTTCTCAAAAAATACCACCCCTCTAAACATAGGAATTAATATTTTGAATAGAATTAGGTCCCTTAAAGACATACCTTTTGAAGCTTTGGCATTCAATGAGTCTAATGCTTCATTCAGAGAAACTTCGACATATTTTGGTTCTATTGATGCCTTTTTTGTCTCCAATAGTGGACCCATGCCTCTAATTTCATAAACAACCACATTTTACACTACTTCATTATATCATAATCCTACCTATTGAGATTTGACGAATGCATCAATCAAAGGCATATATCCAGGCACCTTGTCTATTTCCACCCCCTCCTCTGAAGTTGTAACTCCTTTAGGAACACCCAAATTATAATGTAATGAAAGTGTACAATCCTTCACTAGATGGCCATAAGCATGGAAACATTCACACCTGAAGGGGATTCCACTACAATCAAGAAGTTGAGGGAAAAGAGTGATTCCCTCATTTGATTTTAATTTCATATGCTAACCCCTCCCTTAAATCAATACCAATTAGGAGGTTTGCCACGGTAAGTTGTGCAAAGTCAATGAAGCTCATATCAACTTCCAAGAACTCCCCTAAAGATTTTTTTATGGCCTGGAAAATTTTTGTGACCAAAAAATAAGGGGCATCCCCAAGAGCTTTCCCTAAATAGGATTCGATTCCATTCTTCCTTACTAGGAATTGAAACAAGGTGACCATTGTTTCAAAACTAAAGCCACATAACCCCACCTCTAGGAAGATTCCATAATATTTTGTGCATCCTATTTAGAGGGAAAGAGGAGAGTCATTCAACCACGTGTTAGAATGTAACACTTTGGTGCATAACCCAACACTGAAACCCATAGGTATTATAACCATGAATTCATAACAGACAATCACATTATCCTACCCATGAATTTTCCCACTAACACTTTAGTTTCCATCTCAGATATCTTGTGTAACTTGATGTCATCACCCAACACAAGTCTTACCAGATACTTTTTTAACTTAACACACCTCTTCACATTTTATTTTACCTACTCCACCATCAGCTTCATATCCCCTATATCTTCCTTCTTTCCACCAGAATCTTCCAAGCCCCAACTAAAAGCATGTCCTCCAACACCTTAGACATAACTGCTAATAAAAATTGAAGAAGGTCCTAGAATTTTCCCTAAAACACCCAATAGCCCTTCGAACCATCTCCTCAGAGAAGGATCTATGGAAGTCACCACCAAACTATGTCCTTTGTGCCACCAAGATCAGACACCACACCTTTGACACAAGGCTTCCTTGGCTCCTATTATCCACTTCCTTCACAACATGAGAAGTTAAGGACTTTACAAAAATACGATCACCAATGCTTAAATCTTGGGAATAACAAAAAAATTGACCCACATATCTAGGATCTCATTGATCAATGACCTATCTATTGAATGCTTATAGGTGTGGTCCCATCCTCGCATTAAATACCCCCTGGAACAACATCAATGTTCCCACCTAACCACACAAGTATGAAACAATATTTTACATTTCACCTCCTACCACATCTACTAGGGTTATAACAACATTAACTTTGTAACACACCCGACCCCCTAATCCTTACTCAGGCTTATGGGGTGTCAAAATTCCTCTTTCACTAGACTTTTTATCTCTCTAAATAAACCTTGTAGATGGATTCTACTCACCAAGAGCTTTCCAACAACTATCACCATTCTCAAAACCAAGCTCTGAATAAAAAGTTATGGCCTTACAAATTTTTAAACCTTCTTGGTCAAAGTCCACCTCACCACTGCATGTCATCCACGTGGCTCCACGTCACCTATGTCCTCTGACAAGGATTTGATGTGGCATAACACATCACCTCCTAATTTCGATGTAGTTGTTGGAATGGATGTCGTCGTGGTACCTACCACTTGGCCCATCGTGCCCTTGGCTTATCGGGCCTTAGTCATTCCCTCTTAGTCAATTCACGTAGAATTCCCTAGTATTTGATATCCCAAGGCATTGGCCCACCAGGATACTGGGATATTGTCCGACCAGGGTATGAGAATATCAGTCCCCAGGTAAACCAATACTCAATCCAACTCCAAGCGCCCGATCTGGTGACCGAGCTGGCACCTAGGACATGCATCCCTGCCACAAACTGCCACCTAGTGTGACATGTGGCCCTGTCAGTACCTACCACCTGGATTGACACATGGCACTCATGACTCAATGCTGATCACTCCCTCAAAACTCCAAATAACCTTGACATGTGGCATGAGCACCAATTGACACACGGACCAACCACAGTACGACATGAGGACTAGAATGGCTATACATGTCAGCACAAAGCCCTCAACTCGTCTATCCAGGTGTTGACATTTGTCCACTTCTCATTGGTTTGGGTACGTCGTTCTCTTTCACTCACAATCCAATGGGGAAGGGTGGAACCTTTCTCTAGAACTGTGCCCCACCAAGTACCCGGATATCGCGAATTCACAAGGAGGAAAGTCTTGGAAGAGAACTCACGGTAGTCCAAGGAAACAGGAGGAATCCCTATCTGGAATTGTGTCCCGTTAGCATATCAGCATATCGACAATTCTATGAGGGGACAGATCTTGGAGACCTTCCCGAGGGTCTGATACTCGGATACCTTGAGCGTGATTTCCCTCCTGAGCTTGATGATATATCTACAACTGAGATCTATCGGCTTCCCAGATCCGACAACTAAGATTTTAAGGCACTTGTTCGAAGTTTGTTCTTGACGAGGGTTCACCTTCTACTTCACCCACCTACCAAATGTTGACAAATGTCACTATTCGTTTGCGTTGGCTAATACCCTAGCATGTTACATCATCATGATGTCATATTCTCTCTCTTCTCGTGCGTGTATACGATAAAGGTATGGAACCATATGTGTGGGAACTCTACCCCACTCGGTATCAGGTTTTGGGTGATCACAAGGTCTGCCACACAGGACCTCACGGTACTTTGATATTCAATAGCCTAATAATCTGGGGTTCTAACCATCGTTCTCGTATATGTGATAACAATTAGATAGTTATCATCTAGCCTCTCATCCAATCCTATGACCATTATTCCTCACCAATTCAAAATAGGATAGAATGAGTTACTAGCCCATCTTTGGACATTCAATATCGACCCTCCTCCCCATACCAAAAGTTACTGTAACTCGTTGATTTACACAAGGATTTTCGATGAGGGTTTATTCCAGGACCTAGCAATTTCACATTCCACTGATGTGCCTACTTGCAAGGGTTCATAAATTTGGATCCCTCAAGCTCTTTAAGCCATTTACCATCAAGTGATAAGCCTTCTATATGACACCCAAACGGGGATTTGATATCCCACAAACCATCTGTTTCAAGAGGGGGAAACAACACAAGATTTTATTGACCTTTCCTGAATTTTCTGCACACCGACTTTGCCATTTATTTATTATCCCTTTTTGGTAGGTTACAAAAATTCATTCTCCTCAGAGATTGTCATTCATTTCTTGACTTGTAGATATGGTTTCCTCTTACAGGAAACCCATTACATCATGTATATCACTTTGCACACCAGAAAACGTATACACATGTTCATTTTCTTTACCTTAGAACAATACAAAGTTCTTATGTTCAGAGGTGTAAATCATACATAGCTATCACAGTTCCACAAATTCTCAGTACATAGGCTTACCAATGAAACGAGCATACATTCCATGAATGCATCACAAGTTACAACCATTCAGTTCATCTACAAAGATGCACATTTAAGAGCAATTATAGACAATAGCCATTCATTTCACTCTACACCCAGAGCATACAAATACTTATCTATTCAATGAAGAAGCTAACCAGCCAACTAACTGTGGGTGTATGCCTTTCCACCCAACCATAGGCTCTTCTTGCTTTGTAACTTCGGTAGCACACCACCCCCATGCCAGGCCATGACACCACTAGGGGATTCTCACAATTGACTCAACCAGTCAAGGAATGGATCAAGGAAGTTACTCTCCTCCACTCCACTGACAACAACAGAAGTTTCCCCTCATTCTCACTAAGCTCATGACCTCCACAGGGTTTATCAAATTCCTTCCTAGCTGGATTTCCTCTATATAAGAGAGTCCCTTCACAGCTACATTGTCCCTCAGTGCCCTCTCCTTCTAGTGTCAGTTTCTTTCCATCAAGTATCAAGCATGTGGCCCTCTATTACTCTAGTTTGGACTTCAGGTCTTCTTTGCTCCAATGCGACCATTCCAATCCTGGGAATACTTCCCAAGTCTTTCCTTGTGCACTAATCTACGCCTTGGAGTTTCCTCCACTCCATACAAGTGTTTTCTTCTACTGCATGAGTTTCCTCTCACACCACCACGTCCTCCGCTCCATACAAGTGTTTTCTTCTACTGCATGAGTTTCCCGCATGCATGATGTATGTTGTTGATTTTCTCACAACCTCATCTTCTTCTAGAACTCCCTCTAATTTATATGATACTTCTCTTACATGCACTCATGCATTCTTCCTTCTCAAACCAAAAATTGTGATCTGGTCTACTCTCCCCCCAGCTTATTGTCTGCACTCGTGCTTTCTACTCTTGCACGACCCTCACAGGAAGGCTCTCGACCTGTCCTCTTCCTTCTATTAGAAGGAACTCGTGGGATCAATCTGGGGATGTAAAATTGGTACTTTGTTGTACCTTTGGCTAACATTTTATGTTGTCCTCTCCAAGTCTTCCATGCTTCCATTCATTGAGGGTGGTTTGTTGTTCAACTGCCATCCCCCTCTCATTAACTAATTTAATTCAACTATAATCTAGAGGAAATATGGTTATTTCCTTCACGTCATTCATCCAGGTGGCTTGGGATATTTTACACACGAATCCCCTTTCTCTACCCCCTTAATTATCCCTCTCCTAGTATCATGGTTAGTACATTAAAGCTTCACCCATCAGTCAGTCGGTTGGCATTTTCCAAATAAACAAGACTACAACTATAATATTTATATACCATGGCATGGAAATCATTAATTACATGATTAATTACATATAATGATGGGCTTAGAAATGGGGTGTTACAACCCTCCACCTAGAAATGTCTTTGGATCACTTAACCCTAAGATTTGTACCTCCCAAGAGTTGGACCCTGACACCAAAAATTGTTCATTTTCTAGAAAACTGGATTGAAGACTTATGGAACTTGAAGGATGTGACTAAATATCCAATCCCTCATATGGACTTGGATTATAGTCAACTAAATCCATCTCCATCCTTATAAACCCTAGCTCTATACCACCATGTCCGGTTTATTTTATAAGAGCTTAAAAACATTTTATTAATCATTTTTAATTAATAGAAATAACAAGATTTAATCCATAATATTTTGTTATTATTAAAAATATTGATTAACTGAATATATTAATATATTAAATTAGACAAGATTTAAAATATTTTATTAATAATTAATATTATTTTTTATTAATAAAATTTATTATTTTAATTACTAATATTTTTCATTATTAAGGATTATTTAATAATTAATTTTATATATATATATATATATATATATATATATATATATATATTACTAATTACTATAATTAATAATAGCAATAATTACTAATAATAT
>JASDQU010685002.1:10825-21532 GCA_032191745.1 Picea mariana | reverse complement strand
TATATTTGTTACCTAATCGTTGAAGTTATCAATGAAAAATAATGAAGATATTGTAGATCATATATTTGTGTAATCAAAACACCTAAACCCTACTTATGTTTAGGGTTGATATGTTCATATGCTCATTAATTGATTGAGCCAAACATTGCTTTATTTATGTTTATTAAAATATAGCTTATGAATTAGTTGTTGATAAGTACCTAGTGTGGTGATCAGACCTTTATTTCCTTGAATCACATCCTTTCAATTCCCCAAGGATTCAAGCCTACCCAAAGCACATATATGCTAATAGTATTCTAAGATATTTACATTATGTACCAAGCAATTGGGTTTTCATCATTGAAGAGTCAAGGAGGATGAACATATCAATGTAATATATTGGAATAGGGACTTCATTTTTCTTTCCTTCACCCTTCTTAACTGACCTTTAGATTCATCACTTCCCTTCTTATCATTATCCCCTCCTCCTTTTTTGTTTTCACCACCTTCCTTCTTCTCCCCACCACCATCCTTCTTATCCCCACTACCACAATATTCCCTCTTTTGCATCCTTTATTCTTTCCCCTGTCCTTCTTATCCCCTTCCTAATTGTCCCCATCCTTCTTCTATGGGGTGATATCCATATAATTATTTGTCTTTCCATGGATATATAATTGTTGTAGTTATTATAATTAATGAAGGAATTGATCGAATGTAAGGATTAGACAAAGCTATACATATTTTGTTGTTTTATAATTGACCAAGAGGGGTTGTTGGGTATGTGTTATATTATTTTCATGATTATCCCCACACATTGTATGGTGTGTTAGGTTCGTTGGCGGGGTTCACAGGGGAGCTAATAGGCCCTGTCTATTTGCGGGTTCATAGGAAAATCCCCTGAACAAAAAAAAAATGGGTTGTTTTTGGTCCGTTTTTGGGCGGTTTTTGGCCAACATTTTTTTAGTCCATTGTATTGTAATTCCAGTTAAGAAATCTAATCCAGGTTGATGGATTAGGGTTTTGGATGTTGTGGAATCATATGTATTGTATTATAAATGGTGAATTTAATACAAAGAGAGTTATAGGTGTGCCTCTAAACATTTTGTTGCTTTTATTGGTTAAGGGTTTCCAGGGTAAATTTCTAAGTACTATGAATGAATGTTATTATTTTCTTTCTATTTTATAAATAATGTGTGTGTTCATTGCTATATTGTAAAGGTTTGAAACATACAGTGACATTGTGAGATCTCAAAGCCAAGCCAAGAAATGTTTTCTTTTTCTTGTAATTTGTATATTGTATATTAGAAATCATGTAGGGGATAGTTATGGAAGCTATGATTCATATGTGGGTTGTTATGCTCGATTGGTAATTCACTCTCACTATGTTATTTTTGTTCTTCAATGTGGTGATGGGAACCATTTCTATTACTTATGGAATGTGCCAAAATAATAACGTTAATAAGGACCTCAAAACAAAGTTGGTGATATGCACTCCCATATCCCAAGTCAAAAGCAGGGGATGAAGGGAGTTAGTATCAATGTTCTTTGTGAGGAGGAAGATAGCATACATAAGATCATCCAATATTACTAATGTCAACCATTGGTTATTTCATATTCAATGAGATTAACTATGATATTGAACAACAAAAGTTAAAGAGCTACAAATGAAATAATCAAGAAGAAAAAATGCAGAATTGAAATGGCTTGAAATGAAATGACATGAACCAAATAAAACTATTGTAATAACTTGCATGAAACTGCTATAGGAAATTGTAAACTACTACAAAAATTAGAATATAATAGGAAAAAGGGTTCGCCTTGCATTCCCTTGAGCGGGCCCTACTTAAGGTCTCTATAGGAACCCTTAGTGAAACCACTAAGTGCTCAAAATCTAAAAATACAATTTCCTCATTTAGAAATTTAACTTCATGAAAACAATAGTGTGTTATCTAATTTTTTAATTCACTATCACACTTACGAAAGTATTATACCAAAGAAAAACTAGACTTGACTATCATCCTAGCTCTACTTATACTAAAAGATAATAAATTATATCCCTTAAATCAATCCTTGATTGAAGGTCACTTGTCTCTACGATCCCTAAAATTGGAGATCCTTGTATCAAGGGCCAAATTCCCCCCCTTCCCTTAACCAACAGATCAAATGATGATATAGATTATTGAGTGACTTGAGTGCTTTGAATGCTTAGCTCCCTTAGAGGTTAGAGAAGGGACATGATCCTCCTCTTCTCTCATGTGGAATTTGAAGGAGAAAATCCTTTTGCCTGCTTGTACCAATCATTAGCTCACAACCTCAAGAATGCATAAATTCATCAAAAAACATAATTAAACCAAAGTATATCACATAAAATACGAAACTCAATCATTCATAAAAGTCAATATGCATAACCCAAGATGTTTCATATTCAACATATTCTTTTACAAGTAATGTAGGATTTACTCCATGAAAACGGTCCTATCATCTACAAGATAGGCCTTAATATCCCATCATTTGGTGGCCCATTAGGATCAAATGTAAGGATTAGAGCAAGCAGTACGTATTTTTTTTATAGTTGACCAGGAGGGATGTTGTGGGATCTAGAAGCCAAGCCAAGAAAGGTTTTATTTTTCTTGTAGTTTGTATATTGTAGAGTATAAATCATTTTGGGCATAGCTATGGATGATTTGCCTCATATGTGAGTTGTTATGATCAGTTGGTTCACTCTTATTATGTTATCTGTGTTGTGAACGTGGTGATTGGAAGCATTGTCGTTACTTCTAGAATGCATGGAAACAATAACGCCAACAAAGCGCTTATAAGAAACCCCTCTCTATTATATAGACTAAGCACCTTCACTTTATCTAAAGATAAGGTAATAAATTGGTGTTTCATCCATTATCAAGGATAAAGGTTTTGAGAAGGTAATTGTTATTGGTGATTCATACATTATAATTAGATCTTTGTATCATAGGTAACCATTACAAAATCGATGACTACATGGTTGACACAAAGGATCATTTAGTTGTGCCAATTATTTGCAAAATTTCTTACTACTAGGTGTTATAAGCTTAGAACACAATTGCATACCTTCAAGCAAACATAGGAGTACACCTAGAAGTCATATACGTAAAGGTTATTGGGTGGGACCTCCTATAATACATGCATTTATAATGTGGAATTTCAAAACTCCAATGTCACCAAAGTACCTTAGAAATGACAAACAAATAATTTGCAAGCATGCCTTATTCCATGCCATCCCCTCTCCAATGTGTGAAGTTATCCAAGGAATTTCAGGTATGTAGGAAATTACATGTGGTTTACCTATGGGGAATGCTATGAAATGTTTCATTTGGTTATTTAGTTGTGGTTTCTCTCTAGCATGCACTCCTTGTTGCAGTATTTTTTTTTCCTTTCGCGCTCAAACTTGGCTATTGTATTACAGGGTTATTGGGATACAGGGGAGCTCTAGAAAATTTGGCCAAACCCTTGGAGACATGCATATCTATTTGGTTCTTGTCTCCTCCTCTTGTCATTATGGGGTACCGTCATTGTTGCCATAAATATCGTGTATTGTGTGACCTACATTAGGTGTAACACGACCTTTAGAGGAGTGAAAAAGAGGTAGTTGAAGCTCGGTGTAGGGTGGAAACCTCAACCACTAGATAGGTTATTTGGAAATAGAAATACGAGCACATGTTGGGGAATGAGAACAAAGTTCATGACAACTATACTTTGTGAGGAGGGAATTATGGGTTATATGGTGTAGGGATTATAGTAGCTAGGATCATATGGGTTAAGTTTTATAGGGATTATAGTAGCTAGGATCATATGGGTTAAGTTTTATAGGGATTATGGGTTAGTGGATTAGGTGTGATGGGGGTTAAGTAGGATTATGGATTAGGAGTTATAATTGTTAAGACTTAGGGATTATAACAATTAAACATTATATGGTTAGGGGTTGCAGCGAGAAAGAATTTGAGGTGATAAGTATTGAGGATGATAAGGGCTAGGGTTTATAAAGGTTAGGAGTTTAGGAAAGGGATAACATAGGTTATGGTTAGTAGATGTTAGGGGTTGTAGGGGTTATAAATGTTATAGATTATTGGGGTTATCAGTTAAGGGATATAATGGTTATGGATAAGTGGATAAGATTTGTAAGGTTCGAAGGTGATAATTAGAGAGGTTATATGTTATGAGTTATGTGCCTTATGGGTTATAATAATAAGGGGTTATAGGTGTTAGGGGATGGTGATAAGGATTATCATACGTAAGTCTTAGGGGATAATATTATAATTATTACTATTTTATTTATAATGATTATAATATTAATCATAAAAATTATTATTATTATTTAAATACAATTGATCATAATGATAATAATATTCTTTTAACAAATATGTGAATGGAATAGGATTTCTGCAACAAGTTTATTTACCCTAAGTTTTCTACCCTACATCCTAGCACCATGGACAGTGAGGTGGAATTCGTAGATTATGGAGAAGGGGAGGACAATTACCCCCATTCTATCCCCACATGGAGTTAATGGATATATGGGAAAGCTCTAAAGATTTCAATGGAGTTTTGAATGACGAGGTGGAGGAAGCGCATATATTCGATGGCGAAGATGGAATTGCATGTATCATGAATTTTTGTCCTAACGAGATCTCTCATTAGTGTAGATTGTTTGTCAATCAATCTCACCTTAAGCCCATTGTTCCCTCATTTCCTCACAATAATAGTGAGTTTTGAGTAGGTTCAATTGTAATGAATGTTGGATATTCACAGAGGAATCCTTCATCGAAATTTCCTTCAAGCCAACTATTACAGGATACCGAAGATTTTTCAAAGGGGATTTTGACAGGTATTGAACCTTTTTTTCTCCACAACTTGGATATGTCATGGAGGTGAAATATCCTTTCAGTTTGAGTAATGGGTCTACAAAATATTTCTCTGGTGCAATTTCTAGCAAAGAAAGCAATTTCAACCCCAAGGTTGTTCTGAAGGAAAGTGAAGCCAAAGTTGACAATGGTGAGCCTAACAAGCAGAGTGACAATTCTTGTCATGCTTGACCTAAAAAATGTATTAGGTATAGATCAAAGTGGGTAAAGATGGGTGTTTTCTATGATTTGAATATTTCAAGGTAGAAGGAATGATGACATTAGTAGTTGTTGAGAGATTTATGGGTGAAAAGGTGAAATAAGATTCTCTCAAAGGGTGGTGGTCAAATAATTGGCTCCTAACCCTAGGATACATTCTCAAATTTCACCTTTTGATGAGAAGATGGATTTACTTTGTTATGAGGATAGTTGAATATGTTAAATAATGGATGTGGGGGTCATTATAGTTATGCATAAAACCGTAGACTATGTGCTTTGATCTATAAGAAGCCATCCCACATACAAACAAAAAGATCTAGTTTATCCTCCCATATCTCCCCATAATTGTATGGAATGTATATTTTTGGGTGCAATTGGGAAACACCATTGGGAATTTTGTCACTTTTGAAGATGGGTGGCTTGAGAAAGTTGAGAAAATATTAGCAAAGGTTTTGGTGGAGATGGATCTTCGAGAGGATTAATAGAACAGGTGGTCATTGAATAGGGTTTATGATCATTTTTCATAAATTGAATTTTTGGTGTTTTCCCTTGGAACGTGCCACATGTAATGGTAGACACGTTGTCCCTACATGGATTTGGTAAGGGATATGAAAAAATTTTGGATAAAAAAGAAAGAGAAAGCAATTAAAGAGCCTCAAAGATTGTTGTGGATAAGGGTGTAGAGTAAGTCACCAGGATGTTGGAGCTATCGATGACATTTCAAATTTACAATTAGAACTAGATGACATAAGGGATGTTGGAGCTATCGATGACATTTCAAATTTACAATAAGAACTAGATGACATGAAGAATGGTGACCAATGTCATCGTCATGCTCTGAAGGTATGTTGCAACTTCCTCCTTTGTGATCTTTAATTAAGGAAGGTGACTCTATGCTTTTTGTGGAATCTAAGTGGTGCAGGAGAAAAATAATTTTGTGATCTTTAATTAAGGAGGGTGACTCTATGCTTTTAGTGGAATCTAAGTGGTGCAGGAGAAAAATATTTTTTCCTTTCATGCAAGAAAGGAACTCTCTCATGTCCCAAGACCACAAAACCAGCTGGGTTTTTTTTCAATCACTGTCGGCTCATAAATTGACTATTCAACATATTTTGTGCTTTTCAAAAGATCGGATCAACAATCTCTGTCAAAGAAGCATACTCGGTTTCGCAAATTCTCAGATCACACTATCTTTTAATTCTTATAATTGTTCCAGATTTCCCATTCATATTTCAAATCATAAAACAACTAAAGACACAATGCTTGCTCAAAATTATGTCACTCAGGAAGTTCACAAAAGTGTAAATCGTATGCTACAGGAATTTCCAGCATGCTACGGGAATCAAGAGGTTACTGGAACTTTCACAGCGTTAATGGAATCAACTAGACAATGATTAAATTATTACATGCTCATTAAATTCACTTGTGAAGAGATCAAACCAAATCGACCGTTCAATCACTGACAGATCGTGGATGTCTAAACTGTTGATTCCAATTTAACGTTAACAATCAAAACAAAGTATCACTGGTTGTAGCGTACCTTTGGTGTAGCGATTTTGTGCTTGGAGGAGGAAAACATTTAAGGTAATAATCAAACATTATTTGCCAGGCCTCTGATTACCGATTCTATTCCCATCGAGCCTTCAGTCAATTAGTGAGCAATCAATCATATGTAGACAAATCAATATTCACACGCCATTACAGAGAATTTTCAAAGAACCCCTGGGGATTATCAAAGTTTACACAGTAAAGAATTATAACCAAATTTTCATACTCATCAAAACCCAATTTCTCATTAACTTCAAATTCAATAAATACACAAGTTCAAACAGTGCATATCCAAAATAAATGGATCGAATGAGCTAACTATAGCTCATAAATCACACCGAGCCTTATTTGGGAAAATCAAAACAAATTACTATAAATACTCTATTGCATGGCAGAGAGAGAGAAAATCTCTCCTCGATCTTTTATTCAACCCTATCTATTAAAACATGAATTAATTAAAATCGACAACAAAGGATCCCACTCCTTTGTATGTAACACGTTTGTTTTGTTTTTTTTGTATTTTCTTTGACCTTCTAGAGGTCAACTTCAACGCTTGTCCAATGCTCCTGCATCAGACTCCTACGGTACAAAATTCATGATCTCTGGATCATGTGCATTCTGTTGCTGCATCCATCTACTCTCTGGTATTCTTCCTTCCTCATGCATCTCTGAGCTTCTCCTTAGGAACAAAAATATTCATGGACTCATGTCCATGGGGTCTTCCATTATCCAGCCACTTTTCTGTAGTAATGCAACAGTCATCCAAAATTCCAAATAGCATAATACTATTGGATGGTTCTTCCATTTGACCAAGTACTCGTAGTACTTTTTGTTCCATGTTTCTTCCTTTTTCTTCTCCAATATCTCCCTCATCTGCAACTGCTCCACTATAGGTAACTGTTTCAGTTGCCTTGTCTTCTCAACAACTTGACTTTCAAAATCAAGTAAGGTATCTTTTTCAACATTTGAAATAAACTTATAAAAAGGAAAATTAGACTGTTTGAACATTATTAAGAAATTTTGTAAGTGCGCCCAATTCTGAGACATTTCTTGTCCACGGAATACTTCATTTATATTGTTTTCAATAGTAAGTGAGAGGTTTGCTTTGACATCCTCTTCATTGTCTACCAAGACAATCTCGTCCTTTGTACTTTTATGTCTTTCCTTGACCTGAATTTCTTCATCTATAACAATATCTGCTATAGGTATCTTTATTTCAGTCATTCTTTCCATAAGCCATCCATTGCACATTTCATTAGTCATTTTAACCTCAAATTCAATTAATGAATTAATTGAAAATGACTCATTTACCTGCAGCTCTGTAACAGCTGTCCTTTCTATTTCTTTCAGCTCTTGTTTCAAAAATTCCTTGTCCTCCAGCATCAACACATGTTTTCCATTACTTATTTCTTATTTTTTATTCTTCAAGGGTATGAGATTATGTCTTTCTCCATCCATTACAAAAACAAAAGTGTATGTGTTCTTTTTTCCATCATGAACTGCACCTTTGTCATACTGCCAAGGCCTTCCTAAAAGTATATGACAACCATCCATAGGAATAATATCACACAATACCTTGTCCTGATAATTTCCAATCTGGAACTCAACTGGACATTGTTCATTAACCAAAATTTGATGTCCTTTTTGCAGCCACGATACTTTGTATGGGTTTGGATGTATTGTCCTCTCCAAGTTCAGCTTATTCTCCATCTCTGTAGACACCAAATTATCAGTGCTTCCACTATAAATAATTATCTTACAACATTTACCATTGGATTTGCAAGAAGTCCTAAATAATATCTTCTTTTGAGTTGGTTCACATGCATCCTCTTTTGTCTTTAGCAACACTCTCTTCATCATTAAGGCTTCTCCTTCTTCTGGACCATTAACACATTCCTCTTCTGTCTTTGGAGGTTCAGTTTCAACTTGTACTACTTGTGATCCTCTCTGTTTTGCAGCATTCTCTGGGAAGTCCCATGACATATGGCCTAGCTGACCACATGTGTAACATCTCACTTGATGATCTCTGCCTCTGCCTCTTCCTCTTGGAGAAAATATTCTTCCTCTGGCATCATTGGTTCTGTTTGGATTTGGTTGTTGACTTGAACTGCTAGCTTCACCCTTTTTCTGTTGTTCCTTTCCTCCAGAACTTCTTACTATTGTTCTTTGACTCTGCTTCCTCATCAACTTGTCTTCATCTTTCAATGCAACCTGTTAAGCTTCCTCAACAGATCTCAATGAAATTAAAATTAATTCATCTTGAATATCAAATCTCAAACCATTTATATACCTGGCAATTCTCTCAGGTGTGTCCTCTATGTGACCTGATCTAATGTTCACTTTATAAAATTCCTCCGTATACTCCCTAACAGTCATCATATTTTGTTTAAGATTCTACATTTTCCTAAACAAAGTTAACTGATAATATCTGGGGAGGAATTTACCTTTCAATTTAGCAGTCATTCTGCTCCAACTCTTGATCTTGGCTTTGTTCTTCAAAACCCTTTCTTCCTACACTCCATCCCACCATAAAGCTACATGTCCTCTCAGCTTTGTGACAACAAACTTCATTTGCTTGTCTTCCTGCATCTCTGTATAATCAAAATACTTATTCAAGGCATTTATCCAATCCACCAATTCTTTTGGCTCCAAACTTCCACTATATGTGGGTACTTCTACCTTTGACCCTGAACCTGAACCAAAAACCGATCTTAGAAACCTGATCTCTGGTGTTTCTGCAGCTGTCTCCTCTTCTTTTTCCGGGAGTTCTTCCTCTTCACTTGTATCCCCTGTATGATCATGATGCCTGGTAGCCTCCATGGCTTCCAGCCTTACTCGTAGAGTTCTCACCTCTTCTCTCAACTCCACATTTGCAACTGGTCAACCTCTTCTTCCTCGACCTCTTCCAACCTTGACTTCCATCTCCTGACACAACAAATCACTTTCGGGGACAACCTTGTTGTCAGTAATATTTTGCTCTGATACCATTAATGGTGCAGGAGAAAAATAAGTTTTTCCTTTCATGCAAGAAAGGAACTCCCTCTTGTCCCAAGACCACAAAACCAACTGGGTTTTTTTTCAATCACTGTCAGCTCATAAATTGACTATTCAACATATTTGTGCTTTTCAAAATATTGGATCAACAATCTCTGTCAAAGAGGCATACTCTGTTTCGCAAATTCTCGGATCACACTATCTTTTAATTCTTATAATTGTTCCAGATTTCCGATTCGTATTTCAAATCATAAAACTACTAAAGACACAATGCTTGCTCAAAATTATGTCACTCAGGGAGTTCACAAACGTGTAAATCGTATGCTACAGGAATTTCCAGCATGCTACGGGAATCAAGAGGTTACTGGGACTTTCACAGTGTTAATGGAATCAACTAGACAGTGATTAAATTATTACCTGCTCATTAAATTAACTTGTGAAGAGATCAAACCAAATCGACTGTTCAATCACTGATAGATCGTGGATGTCTAAATTGTCGATTCCAATTTAACGTTGACATTCAAAACAAAGTATCACTGGTTGTAGCGTACCTTTGGTGTAGCAATTTTGTGCTTGGAGGAGGAAAACGTTTAAGGTAATAACCAAACACTATTTGGCAGGCCTCTGATTACCGATTTTATTCCCATCGATCCTTGATCAATTAGTGAGCAATCAATCATATGTCAACAAATCAATATTCACACACCATGAGCAATCAATCATATGTCGACAAATCAATATTCACACACCATTACAGAGAATTTTCAAAGAACCCCTAGGGATTATCAAAGTTTACACACTAAATAATTATAACCAAATTTTCATACTCATCAAAACCCAATTTCTCATTAAATTCAAATTCAATAAATACACAAGTTCAAACAGTTCAGATCCAAAATAAATGGATCGAATGAGCTAACTATATGTAATGTCCCTTTCCAAATAGGAGCTCCAGAGAGGAGGCTTAATGGTCTAAACTGCCCCATTAGACTATAGCCAGGGCCAAATAGGGGTAAACAGGGTTACTAGAGGTCACTCCAGTCACGGGTGTTATATTCGGAAAGTGACATTGAGCTAAAAAGGGTTAAAA